>SJYC01074692.1:0-21888 GCA_006408675.1 Madoqua kirkii
AAAATTCAGTAAAGCACCATTTTAATAATTGCCCCATAAATGATTTAGTCCTTCTATAGTTGAACAGTTAGGTTGTCTCTAATTTTATACTCTAATAATGATGCATTGAATGCTTTGGGGCATGGATCTTCATCAGATTTTTAATCATTTCCTCAGGAGGGATTTCTAGAAATAAAATGGAGTTTTTATAAAAAAAAAAACTCTTTAAGATTTTTAAGATACATAGTGACAACTCATAAGACTAATTTAAAGAGTATTTCCTGTGCCAAAAGGAGACAATAAATTTAAGGTTACCAAAGGAGAAATGTGAAGGGGTGGAGGTATAAACTAGGAGCTTGGGATTAACACACACACACTACTGTATATAAATTAGATAACCAATAAGGACCTACTATATAGCACAGGGAACTGTATTCAATATTCTATAATAACCTATATTAAAAAGAATCTGACAAAGAATGAATATATGTATATTTGTAACTGAATCACTCTGCTGTACACCTGAAACTAAAAAATCATTGCAAATCAACTATACTCCAATTAAATAAAAAAAAATCCCCCCAAAAAAGAGAACTGTTAGTCAATCATCACTTGAGAGAGATGCCAATACTGATTTCAACTTCTGTATCACTGAGCACTATGATTCCTGTGTGCACTATACCCCACGATCCTGAAATAGGTGTACTTCACCTATTCAGGTGAAAATGTAAAAAAAAAAATGGTATTTTTACACCAAATGCCACTGTCTGGCTGTAGGTTGAGGTGTTCTATTTCGAGAGTCAGTGACTTCACTGAGTTTTCCTATGTACGTTCCTTTCTTGAATTCATCAAGGGGCCGTTTACAGGTGGCCCAGGGAGACTGTTCTCCAAGCCCAGCAGAGCAGACATCACCAGTAGTTCCCATCCAGAGCTAGATCTTGCCAACCTCTCAAGTGGTCTGAGTTGCGTGGAGATGAGACCTAAGCAATCTCTGATGCAATGTCACATACATTGCAGGTGTTGCTGATCTAGTATCATTTGGAAGTGTACGTTCAGCTGCTTAATTGTGGGTACCTGTTATGTGAAGGGCAGAGATACATCGGAGAAGGCAATGGTACCCCACTCCAGCACTCTTGCCTGGAAAATCCCATGGACGGAGGAGCCTAGTAGGCTGCAGTCCATGGGGTCGCTAAGAGTTGGGCACAACTGAGCGACTTCACTTTCACTTTTCACTTTCATGCATTGGAGAAGGAAATGGCAACCCACTCCAGTATTCTTGCCTGGAGAATCCCAGGGACAGAGGAGCCTAGTGGGCTGCTGTCTATGGGGTCGCACAGAGTAGGATGTGACTGAAGCGACTTAGCAGCAGCAGCATTAGCAACAGAGATACATTTGCTGCGTCTGACAGCTCATGGGAGGATATGTTCTGTATGTTCTACCTTGCAACATAAGGTCATTCTTGGAGTCAATTATAAATGCCAAAACATAAATTATGATGTTTCAGGAGAATAAAGTAAGGCTTGGTCATTGTCTCCCTTTAATTTTCTTGTTTCTAGATCCTTTGATACTGAAGTGTGGTCTGCTAATTGGCAGCAATGCCAACATCTGGAAGTCTGTTAGAAGTGCAGAATCTCAGGCCCCACTGAGACCCACTGAAGCAGACTCTGCATTTAACAAGATTCCCAGGTGTTAATGTTTGAGAACCACTACTTTAGGCTTCAAGGACATTAAGTGTTTCTGTGAGTGCTCTCAGATCATGAGGACAGAAGGTGGATTCTGCTACATGGAAGCAGGCCGTGGGTTGGCTTGGGAATTGTCCCTCTAGTGGCCCCAAGAGGAGGCAAGATATGCTCTCATGGAATACATTTTTTTCTTCCCTGGATGCTAATAGAACATTATATAAACTATTCAATTTAGATTCAACCAGCTGGGTTTGAAAGGAATGTTAAGAGATGGGCTATTCTGTTCATGTTAGGCAAAGAAGGTCAAGGAAGAGCCATATCCCTTGACACTGAGTGATGGCAGTTATAGAGGTCTGTGAGAGATACATACCCTCCCTCACTAAAAGCTGAATCTCAGGAGATAAGAACTGGAATTTCACTGGGGATTATCCTTCTAATCTTTCCAAATCATGAAGAGTCTAGATATTTTCTTTAGAAAAAGTAGCAATTTAGAGGAATCACAGCTGATAGATCATGGAGCCTGCCTTTCTAATTCCAATTTCTGTTCTCTTTCTACTGTTACAGGCTTTCCTTTGGGAAATATTATTCTCTTCAAACAGTCTCTTCAAATTACTTTGGTTCCCAAATTGCAGTCTCTTTCAATAGAGAAGCTGCTTTTGAAGTGGAATTGGGGCTTTCATATGCTTTCTGGCTATGAGTTAATTATATGTTTGGTTTAAGCCAATCTTGGGCTCTTAAGATTTCAGGAACTTATCCCTTTTGAATGGACTGACCACACAGAGTCCAGAGGAACAGATCTGAGTGACCAGATCCTAGTGGTCAATGAACTAAGTGCAAACTTTCCTGACTACCCACCTCCATGCCATAGCTCACACCCTCCCGTCTTTCCTACGGGGCCCAGAGCCTTTCTTACCTTGGCAGCTCTTGGATACACCAGAGTCTGATAGATAATAATTGGGCCTGGAGTCTGCACAGAGCTATCGTTGAATGAGTACCAGTTGTGGAAGCTATTGCTATTCTGCACAGGCTGATTTTCTATCCCTGTGCTCCAGTAGGTGTAGAGGCCGTCTGTGGGCTTGGCAGGTGCAGCTGACTGGGCTCGCCCATAGGCTTCCAGACCTATCTTGGTCTTCTCACAGGCAGGGGCATTGAAGGACAATAAGGAGGAGCTTCGCTGATATATCTGCTGGTTGTTGAAGCTGTGGGTGCTGAAAGTGACCTTCCTGGCGATCATCATTTCTGACTGCAGTGGGTAGGGGGATGGCAGGGAGTCCCCAGAGGAACACACCTTCTTGGGTCCTGTGGGGAAGAGCTCGTGAATGGCACTGGAGAGCTCGGCAAAGTCCAAGGGCATGCAATTCAAGGAGTGTAGCCGGAGCTGTGGGTCGGGCCTATAAGTGCTCTGGATGCCATCCTCGATCTGGTCCACCAGGATCTTGGCTGACTGCAGGAATGCCACTTGGCCTGTCTCCTTCAGCGCCTCCTTGGAGTAGGCAATCAGGCCATCCATTTCGTTCACCTTCATGGTAGTGACGTACACATACTTTTCAATTTCCTTCTGCCTGGACACCTCCAGATTCTCTATCTGCTCCATGATGGTTTTCTCTTTCTCTTGGAGAATGCTGCGCAGCTTGAGAAATCCATTTCTGATCTCTTTCCGCTTTACCTCCTTGTCAGCTTTAAAGCTGTTTTTTAAAATATTGAATCCATGAGGTCATTATCGATTTCATAGCGGACTGCAAAACAATCAAGTTAGTTACTTCAGTTAAATTTTTCAGTTCCCCAGATATCAAAGCCAGTGGCAAACTGGAGCATACTAACTTGGGCTCTAAAGAAGTGGGTGGAAAAGGAGGAAAACCACTTGTTGCTGGGCTTAAAGATGCTAGCATAGGTTTATAAAGTGACTCTGGCCCCTCTCCACACATCCTTCTCTTACTCTTTGTCTAATATTTCCCTTAGATATGACAGCCAGCCTTCCCTGGCATACTTCTGTCTAATAATTCTTACGGCCTTGGGTCTAAAGGTAGAAGTTCAAGGCCACCCTTGATATTAGTTTTCACTCAGCTTTACCTGTTAGCAAGTTGGACTTGAGAAGAGGTGATATCACAAAGTGATGGATTTTCCCTATGTGAAAGCCTAAGCTTTTGCAGGGGTGGGAGAAGAAATGAATTTCTGATGACTACTTCTAAATACTGCTTTGTCTCATTCACCAAAACCCAGCCCGAGACAATAGCGGCAAATCAGCCAAGTTCCCTTTACTGTGGCTTTTCTTCGACATGTACTTTTCCTCTGCCGGGGGCTTTGACTCCCTTGCATTCAGCTGGACTCCCTGTCTTGTCTACCCTACTTCCAACTTCCTTTCCAGAAAGGGTCTGCTGTTACAAGTCAAGGAAAACCAAGTTCATCCTGCAGCCTTGGCATGGCATTTGGATTTTAAGTCCACTCAACCATTCAACAACCATTTATGGGACACCTGTTCCACATCATATACTTTCCTAAGCTGTAGGGATACAGATTTGAGTATGAGAGGCCACTGATGCTCTAGGAATGCACAAACCCAATGATACTGCAGTGCGGAGGATGCCAGGGCAGGGTGAGCATGTGGCCTACCTCTGTCTGTGAAATGGCAACATCATTGGCTTTGCAGGGTTTTAGACATTACAGACCAGCCTCCTGTGGCCTATTCTAGAGGTAAGGTCCTCTCCAGGAAAGGCTGACTCTGCAGTGATTGGTGGGCTATAATCCTTTCCAGATTTTACTCAGCCGTGGGGGTGACCAAATCTTGGTTGGTAACATGGTCCTGGGACCACAGTAAGTTGAATCTCTGTGGGTGGTGGCCTTTGTGACATGATGTGCATTAAACCCTAGGGTTTTGGCAGACTGTGAGAACAGGACGATGACTGTCTTGGTTACCACCGTGACTAGGATGTGTAGAGGTGCTGGAAAGGTGTTTGTTGAGTGTAAGCCATTCTGTTATGTTTTCTAACATCTTCAGGGTGAATGTCAACAGCGTTGCTTTCTGGTCTACTTTCTGAAGCCCTCATTTCCTCTGCCCACCTCCTTCCTCACTCTGGCACAGGAGGGCAGATGGATAGGCAATACAGATGGGGGCTGAATAGGGGACTATCAGGATGTGATTGCAGTGGTGCTGAGAAATGCCCCCCTTCCCTCCCCACACGCAAGCCCTGCTTGTGACTTAGGGCCCCAGAAATTCCACTTAATGATGCACTGATTCCTTTGACTCTTCAGCAGTTTACTCACTGTTAAAGATATTTGAATAGGAAATTCCTTGCTTTATTAGGGATTAGTTAGGTATCTGTAGAGTGGAGTCCAGAGAGACAAGATAAAAGTGTCCTGATGAGGGGGAAGAGGGTTTATCAGGAGAGGAGAAAAGAGAGGAGAGACCAGAAGCACTACCTGCACCCACCCCCACCCCCTCACCAAATGTGGTTTTGCAAGAGCTCTTAGAACAAATTCAGTGCAAGGTCTCTTTCAGGCACTGTATTTAATTAACTACTATTCATTAAACATTTACTATCGATCCAACCCATACATTATCATCACACCTTGAATCATATTCATATATTATTATACATTGCATATAACTTCCTTTGAGGAAGACATCATTTCCATTTATAGAGGCCACTAAGGCTCAGAGAGGTTAAAGACTGTCCAGTGTCACATGGCAACTAGAAACCAGGGCCTGTCCCTAATTCTATTTGCTTAACTCCAGAGCCTTATGTTTTTAATGCCCCAGTTGTCTTTCTCAGCCCTCTGTGAGCACCAGAATCACCTGGGAAACTTAAAAAAAAAGAAAGAAATCTCTTAACTTTACCTGCTCAATGAATCAGGCTGAGCTGAGGCTTAGGAATCCAGGTGAGACTGTCTGCAGCTAGATTTAGAAACTAATCCAGGGAACATTCAGGGGGTCTTATTAAAACTGCAGATTCTGATGGGAGTGGGACCTGAGGCTCCGCATTTCTAATAGGATCTCAAGTGATTCCCATGCTGCTGGACTTGGACCACACTTTGAGTGGCAAGGCACTAAACTTCTGAGCTCCCTTTAAGCCAGTGGTTCTCAACATTTGTGTCACATTAGAATTACATGGGAGTTTTGAAAAATCCTTATTGTTTAGCCTATATCTCTATGGGGACAGGATATATATATCAGATATTAGTAAAGCTTCCCACTGGTCCCAGTGAGCAGCCAGACACTGCACAGCATCAACTCAAACTAAACCTTCTCTTCAGAGCCCAGAGCTTCTCAAAGTGTGTTTTCAGATCACTTGATTTTGAATTATGTAGAGATCTGTTAACAGTACAGATTTACAGCACTTCCCTGAAAATGAATTGAGTCCTTAAGAACAAGTTTGAGCCCTGGTTTAAAAAAATTTTTTTTAATAAGGATGGACAGGCTCAATTTTCCCCCTATATCTGAATGGATATGCCACAAAGGTGGCCCTTTCCCAATGACTGGGCTCATTGGAATTTGTAGTGATGTCCCCTCATTGTCTTGTTGAGAAAATTATCCCAGCATGACTTTGTTAAAGACCCAGGCTTTCTATGATTGCATGAGGCCCGTAGCAGGCTACACGCAGCATCCCCTTCCCTAAACCGAGGCTCTGGAGAATCCAGTCAAGCTCAGGCCATGAGTCTCACCTTAAAAAACCCTGTGGGAACCAGTGGGGATTCCATTGGCCGGCAGCATGGCTCCTGTACGATTTCTTTAATATAAGAGCTTCCCTGGTGCTGTTCCTAAACTAAATAAATGTCATTGACAAACCATGTTTCTAGGCATGGAGCAATTGAGAAATCTAGGTGTTCCTGAAATAAGATGGTGTGAGGTCCTGAGAGGCATGATTAGCAAAGTCTGTCTCTGACCCACCTCTCTGTCCAATGGAACCTTTCTGTGCAGTTCAGGGGAAAGCTGCCCCGCTTGTCATCTGTTCAGACATGCTTCTATGGACACTAGGGGAGGAGCTAGGCTGATCTGGGGCATCCTGGTCACTTGACTCTAGGCCACCACTTAGAGGAAAAGGCCGCAGGCGGTGGCGGTTGTCGCTGCTGTTTTTCAGTCTCTCTGCTTTAGATTCTGGCCACTGTTTAGCAGAGTAGGTTGTCAAGTGAGTGCTGTGGAATTAACACAAGTTTTGGACTCAGAGAGACTAGGTCACCATTTACGAGGGGCCTTGTGCTAATTACTTCTTGGAATCCCAATTGTCTTATTCATGGAGGGAATTTTAATGCCTGTACTATAAGATTATTGAAAAGATTAGACAATTATTCTGAAAGGCTTGGGTAAAGTAGGCCTCTGTTCAAGGAAGCTATTCCCACTGATAAAAGGGCCTAAAAGAGTCAATGAGATCCTCTTGTCTACACTGGTGGATATACACACAGAAATTATAGGGCTCTTTGCTGATATCTGTAAAATATCATTGTACTGGGTTCCATCATGAGAACTTGAGTCAGTTTCCCTTATAAAAACTACAACTATGGTATTGTAGTATTTACATGAGCAGGTATGCAGAGGAATAGCAAGCTGTGGACTAGAATATTATTGGCTATTTCTGGGTATCTGCTACCAGTTCATTTACTTTACTGCTTTCAGCTGTGGGGGAAATTGAAAATCGAAGTAACTCTCAACATCACTTAATTCTTTTCCCCTTCAAATTGGAAAAATACTGCAAGAAATCCATCCTTAAGGACAAAACATATTAGATAGGCTCACAGAACTTCACAATACTACAGGATGAAGTTCCTTCATTCTCCAAAGAGCAATATGAAGCCCAAGGTCTGAAAATTATAACCAAGATTATAGAATCTTAATGCATTTACTATGTGTGAGATATGTTTTTACATGTTTTAGATAGAGTAATTCATTTAATCCTCACAAGGAGTTATTACTATTGTAACAGGGAAGAACAAATCTGACTCCATATTAGGTCTGTTCCTTTCGTTTTGTGTTTTGTTAACCTGTGTTTAGTCCTGATGACTCTGCACATTTTGTAAAAGAATATTGCCTGTAGCCTGAAATATACATGATAGCCTGTTCTCAAGACTGGGATCTTCAAGAGTCCATTCATATAGAGATTAAAAGTTGCAGAACAAAGAATAACATTTGTTTTGTTGCAGGTTTGCAAGAACATGGTGACCTGATCTAGGTGGACAGTTGCAAGAACAAAGGATATAGACACCAAGAAGTTTGCAGCGCGCAACCTTGCCCCTCCCTTACTCTGCCTTTAGAAAAGTGCTTTGCTGAAACCCTTTGGATAACTCGGGAGTTGGGTGGGGCAGAAGCCACCTGTCTCCTTGCATGACCTTTCTCTGTTTCAAACTCCAACATTCCGTTGGTTTGGTTGGCCTCACTGTGCGCTGGGCACATGAGCTTGCATTGGGTAACACTATTATCCCCATTTTCCAGCTGAGAAAACCAAGGCACAGGGAGTTAAATGGCTGGCAGTAGTTGCCAGATGTGAATACCAGGCCACTGATTTGCAGACTGGCTCAGTGTTTCCCAGGGCTGGGACCCCTCCACCAGGTGGAGCTAAGACTCTGTTAACAGATCCTCCCAAATCCCCTTCCCCATCAGTTCCTGAACTAGGAGCAGTGGAGGGAGAAAAAGGGATCAGGACCTGCTTTGAACTTGGCGATGGCGCTGAAGAGCGCGGCAGCCCTCTCCGAGCAGGCGTCAATGAGGCTGATGGTGTCGTGGCCGTTGTGGAGGGCGGTCTTGCAGAAGCTGCAGAGCAGCTCGTCGTCGCTGCGGCAGTACTCTATGATGCGGCTGGACGGGTGGTGGATGCAGATCTTCTCGTCTGGTCCTCCGTGCTGGTATCCACGAACACGTGGTCCTGCATGGCCACGTCCGAATGGAAAGTCTTGAGGCACTCATTGCACAGATTGAGGCGGCAGGTGAGGCAACGCTTGTAGGCCACGCGCTGGCTGCGGCAGACCTGGCAGACAATGGGCCCGCTGGAGCGGTCAAAGCGCCACTTGAGGTAGCCGTGCTGCTGCATGTAGCGCTTGGTGAGGCGGCCGCGCAGATAGTTCTCAGGGAGCTGCATCTTGTGGCTGTAGGGCATGCAGTGCGAGCGGCTGCACACCGGGCAGATGAGGATGAAGAAGTTCTCGGTGACCTCGGCCTGCTTCTGCAGCCTCCGCAGGCACTTCTCACATAGGCTGTGGTGGCAGGGCAGCATGAAGGAGTGCAGGCGCAGGCGGCCGCAGATGGGGCATGACAGGTGGCTGATCAGATTGCTGTTGGCCGTCGGCATCATCTTCACCTCCTCCAGCTGCGTGTCGCTGCTCCCGATGCGCAGCGCCGTCTTGGAGCTGCAAGGAGAAGCAAACGTGCGGACTCAGGAGGCGGCCTCCATTTCTCCCTCTCGGAAGGAACAGGTGCGTTGCTGAGTCGCAGCGGGGTGTGATGGGGAAGAGCATGGGCTGTCGGGCAAACCTGGTTCTAAAGCCGTCTCCACCATCCTTTAGCTGGCCTCATGCATGTATTTAAGTTAATTAACCTCTGTCTGCCTGTTTCCTCATTATAGAATCACTTGATGGGGCTTCTTGAGAAACTTATAATGGAACTGAAAACCTGGATGGCCTTTGAGCAGTCCCGGGAATGCTGTACCTGATATGCAGCTGCTTGTTGTTATTTTTGAGCAAAAGAAAAACAGCCCAGAGGGGCAGGCACTTTCAGCTGGATATTAGGATTCTGTTGGCCATAGATAATATCACAGAACACCCACAGCAGACAAGGCCATTCTGGGACTGTGGTGAAGCAAAGCAGAAACAAATCACTTCCTCATGTTTGAACTCAGAGGCAAGAACATTGTCCAACCACAAAAATCACTAAACACTCTCTGTCCTGATTAAAAGCAGTGACTGCTGCTTTTTTTTTTTTTCAACCAATAACAGGTTCAACCCAGTTATTTCCATCTTCTATGCAAGATTTATTAAGGTACCCAATCGGAGATTTACCCCTGTGTCCTCTCCTACCATGAGCATAAATCCTGTAATAACTTAGTGATGCCTTCCTACTGAGACAACTCACACTTGCTCATGGCGCATCTCTCTCTTGTTTCAGTGGAACAGTAAACTCAGTCTCCTCCAGCTACAGGTGTGTTCTTCATGGGCTTTACCTAGAGGGCACTGGCATCATTATTATTGTTATGTGTGAGAGGGAACACAGAGATGGGCAAAGTGTTCTTCCCAGGACACCAGGCGGTCAGTCTCCCAGCCAAGCCCAGAACTTGAGTGTTCTAATGATCAGACCACAACTGTGGCTTAAGGGGGTAGAAGCCCCCTTAAGGTCGCACGTGATGGAATGCACTGCTGTAGAGTTGCACTGCTGAGATGTGTCATCACTTCTCTCATCCTCAGCTTCCTCCTCTATAAATCAAAGCTCACAATACTACTTCCTTCATGAGGATTTTAAAGTCTCCATGGGATAATCCATGATAAGTGCTTAACTGCCTGGACACAGTAAGCATTCAATAAACGTGCACTGTAATGACTTCATGCTGCTCCTAGCCAGCCCATATCCACAGCAGAGAAAGACAATGGTCAAGTCTGTGAGAAGTGTATATTTCTACTGTATGTGTCTGTTGAACCTTTATCTAATATTGGAGGCTGATTTCATATATTGTAAGAACTGTGGATGAAGTAAGTGCATACTTGTAAAACTCAAGTGCCTATTCTAAGAAACTACAATCAGGGCAGAAGCAGTTTGTGAGAATAAGTGAATTAGATGGAAGTATGATAAGATACTTAATTTGTGACTATTCCGATCTCTCTTATCCTCTGTATTAGTCATGTCTGGGAGCTGAGTTTGACATTGTGCCTGTTTTTTTTTTTTTTTTAACTTTTGCCTTCTTGCAGTCCCTATATATGCCCCTGGCTTCTTCCCCCTTCCCCTAGGTCTCAGAGCCCAGACAGTCAAGTGTGATGCCCAAACACGCTGGGATGGAGTGGCCGTTTGGTGACTGTGTCTCTATGGAGACTTGGGCACCTGGGAAGTTCTCCCTTGGAGATTTGGATGCTGGTATCCAAGCCTGTAGCCTCAATGTTTTCAGTCTCATTCCTTCTCTGCTTTCCCAGCCTCTCTGCTTTCTCCTGCCCAGGTCCTGAAGGGGTCACCTGGAGAAGCAGGCTAGTTTTACATATGGCAGCTGGAGAGGCTACTCCAGTTTGATAAGGTGGGACTCTGAGAATCAGGGTGTGATATAAAGAGAATTCAGAAAGAGAGAGGGAGAGACAAGGGTGTTGGTGGAAGAGAGAAAGAGAACACGGTGAGGAGACAGGTGTTAATGGCCCAGGGAGCTGGCATGGAGGTGAAAATCAAAGTGGGAAAAAGAGATGAGTAAGGCAAGGAGGGATGAATGAGCTCAGAGTGAGGTGGGATGAGGAAGATGCTCAGCAGGAAGCAGTGATGAGGAACAGGGATCAGACACTAGGAGGGAGGCCAGATGGAAGGAATATGTCTCAGTGGACCCAGCACAAGCCGCCTGACACTTGTGGTAGCATCTCTGACCATCATCAGAAACCTCAGGCCTGGACTCGGGCATTCAGTGACCATCATTCCTGCCAAAACAGTTACCAAGCCAAGCAGCCTTGTCTTATTGAGATAACGGCCTCTGCTCCTCTGTACAATGACTGCCTGCTCCCAGATTTAGGCCTGTTCTTTTTGTACTTGGGTTCTCATCATATCACTTGCAAGTCTCCGGGCTTCCCTTCTTGTTCCCTCCAGGCCATTCTGCACTGTAGCATCACCTGGGGGTGAGGGTGGGGCTTTTCAAATCCTGATGTCCAGGTCCTACCCCAAGCCAATGAAATCAGAATGTCTGGCGGTGGGGAGCAGGCATCAGTAGTTTGTAAAGATCCCCAGTGACTCTCATACAAAACAAAGTTTGGGAGCTCCTGGTCTAAGCATCCTCCAAAAGACCAATGTCATCCCCCTCTTGTTGGAGTGGCTCCAAGATGCTCCATTGCTGATTTGCAGAAAATGGGGCAGTTGAGAGGAGAGAGGGAGTGGAAGCTACTTTCTGCTCCTTAGACCTTTGGGACTTGCATTGAGAACCCCTGGGTTCTCTACTCATGCAAAAATCACAAGAGATGAATTGAGAGTAACCTTTACTAAGCATCTACTAAGTGCTGACCTGTGAGAGAGAGCATATCCTTCCCTGAATTCACTGAACCTTTGCTCACAGGATTGTTCTTCCAGCCTTGAAAGGCTTCCAGCCTGCCTTCCATCTTTCTGCCTTTCCAAATGCTGTCGTCCTAGAGGACTGAATTTTGGTCTTTCTCCTATAAGAAGTGTGTCTCTGCCACCCCAGACAAAGTGACATAGACTGCTGTGGTCAGAGCAGGAAGAGGATGTTCAGTGCCTGACATAGCGGGTTAATGCCCTAAATGAGTAACTGAGACTCTCAATGCTATGACATCTGGTTAGGAACAAAGAGAAGGCTGGCAGGAGTTCACGGCCATTTGGGATATTTACTCAGGCCATAGCCTGGTAGGCTACAGTCCACGGGGTCGCAAAGAGTCAGACACGACTGAGTGACTTCACCTTCATCTAGGGTCAAAAGCAGCCTGTGGAAACTTGATTTTCCAAGAAGTGTTGCAGATATGAAGGGTTCAGAGGAGGAAGAGGAAGAGCAATTTATATTTTTATATCACATAACAGATTTCAAAATGATATTAATCCTCATACCCCCTGAATCACTGCAGGTACCATACTCTGCATTTTGAAAGACAGCATTTCAATTTAATTTTAATTTAAGCACACAAACTCTGCATTCAGATTCTGACTACATCTACTAGTGGTGTGATCTTGGGTCAATCAGTATCTTAAATGCTCAGTTTCCTCATAGGTGTGGCCATGGGACATGCACATGGGTCCTGGCAAGTTGTTTTTGCACTAAGCATCAGCTATTATTATTTTGTAAAGGTGAGAGAGGTGGAGTTCAGGAGAGCTCAGCACTCATACTAGGTGGGGCTTGGTTTGGAACTCAAGTCTATACTGGTTAGTGACTGTTAAGGGACACCTACACTTCTTGCTACAAAATTATTTTTTGAAGTGTAAGTAATTTTTATTGCTACATTTTGAAATGCAAACAAAACTATTTAAAATGATAAAATCATTCAATATATATTTTTATTGTTACATTAAGTACAAAACATTATTTGTAGTATTTTTAGCTCTTCTTTCACCTTCTAGTTTTATTGAAATGTAGTTGACATTTAACAATGTATGTTTAAGGTGTAGAACAAATATCAGGAAGTGATTATCACAGTAAATTTAGTGACCATCCATTTTTTCCAACAGATAAAAATTAAAGAAATGGAAAAAAAATTAAAAATTTTTCTTGTGCTAAGAACTCTTAGGAGTTATTCTCCTAACAACTTTCATATTTAACTGACAAGCATTAATTATGTTCATCCTCTTGTATATGATATCCCTAGTACATATCTTTTTAAAAATTTTATTTTATTTTAATTGGAGGATAATAACTTTATAGTATTGTGATGGCCTCTGCCATACATCAACATGAATTAGCCATAGGTATAGACGTGTCCCCTCCCTCCTGAATACCGCCCCCCATTCCACTTCTCTACCCGCCCCGTCCATCTGGGTTGTCACTGAGCACCGGCTTTGGGTTCCCTGCATCATACGCCAAACTCCCACTGGTGATCTATTTTACATATGGTACCTATTTATCTTATAACTGGAAGTTTGTATCTTTTGATTGCCTTCATCCAACGCCACATCCCCATCTTCTGCCTTTGATAACCACACATCTACTCTTTTCCTGTGTTTGTTTCTTTTTGAAGTGTAATGACCCACAACACTATGTTAGATCCTGTTACACAACGTAGTGATTTGATATTTCTGTACATTTCCAAATGATCACCACCGACATCTAACTACCATCTGTCACCATACAAAGACCATGTGATAAAGTGTAACTAGAATTTCCCTCGTGGCTAGATGGTAAAGAATCCACCTGCCAATGCAGGAGACATGGGTTGGATCCCTAACTGGAGAAGATCCCTGAGAAATGGCAACCCACTCCAGTATTCTAGTCTGGGAAATCCCATGGACAGAGAAGCCTGGGACTACAGTCCATGGGGTTTCAAAGAGTCGGACATGTCTGAGCAAGTAAACTAGTTAATTGCTAGCAAGTTGTTGGCCTCTGCTTTTCAGACAAGGAGGTGGACGTGGGGCGGGGTGGCTGGCCTGCCCTGTCCCCACAGCTGATCGGGCGCTCCCCAGTGTCCGGAGTCACGGGGGCCCGCGGCAGGGGTGCAGCGCTTACGAGGTGCGGATGCTCCGGAGCCGGCCCTTGCGGAAGGTGATGGTGGCATTGCGGCAGCAGCGGCTCTCGTAGTAGTGGCACTTGAGGTTGCTGCTGGCCGTGCAGCAGCACTTGCAGTTGGGGTCGTTGGCCCAGGAGCAGCAGCACCAGTGGCAGTTGGGGTTCTCAGAGCAGGTGCAGTGGCAGCACTGGCAGTTGCGCTCGTCCTTGTAAGGGCAGGGGAAGCAGGTGCAGTTGCGCTCCGAGGTGAAGAGGAACTTGCAGCACAGGCAGGAGCACAGCCGCGGGCAGCACCTCTGCCATGTGCAACATGGCGAGCAAACGCACATAGCAGTATCCATGGCTCCTACATGACGGCCGCCCGCTCCTCGGACGTGCTGAGGCCTCCTCTACCAGAATCCTGCGCAGGGGGTCCCTCCTCCCCCCGATGAGGCCCGTCAGCTTGGAGATTGCAAGAGCTTGGCTGTTAGGAGGCCTTCGCAGGTGGTGTGCCTGCCAGGAAGCCCGCGGGCTGGCATTTACACAGATCAGCCCCAGGCCATTGCTTATGTCACAATCCCTGTCTCCCCACCAGGTCTCACCATAAAGGGGAGGAGGGAGGGTGGGATCTGGGGGGTAGTGACAGGTAGGCTGATGGACTCTCCCTGCTTCCAGAGGGCCGGCTCCAGAAGTGTCAACGCAGAGAGCATCCGGGAGGTTTAGCTGTCGCTGGGCACCTTTGGGGTGATGAGTTGGATTTCAGAAGCTATTTCTCTTTCCTTGGAACTTGGGCAAGTTGAGACAGGGGTATGTCTTCATGGGCTGAAAGGCCTGGGTAGGGGGCACTGGAAAAGTAGACACGATATTCCTCTCCTTGGGCTGTTTTTGCATTGCTGGAACTCTTTATTTGGTGAACAAAGTGCAGTGTTTACAAATAATAATGCCATATATAAAGGGAATTACCACTTGTAGAAATAATTAAAGGAAAATAAAAAGATATAGGTTCTTTAAGGCACTTCTTTCTGTAGACACTGAGTTTGTTAGTCACCGCATAGTCACTGCTGATTTTCATGAGGCTTCAGGCATAAGTCACTCTGAATATTTCTTGGCAGTTTTTTTGCAGGCTCATGGAGTTTGGCTGAGACTCAGGCTCTGTTTTCTGTGCCCCTGCCCTCTTCCCCAGTCCCATCCTACTCTATCCCTTTTATCAGGAGGCTGGAATTCTACACAAGACTCTTTATCTGTGCTTTTATCATTAATATATGCTCAGTATCTCTAGAAATGACCTTCTATTTTAGGGGAGAATTTTGATTTCCACTTTATGCAGCTTGCAAAGATTAAAGGAGCAGAAATTTCATGATCAACCATATATGTGGTATGAACACTGTCTTATTTTTTGTCCAAAAAGAAACGAAGTGAGAGCCAATTTGGCTGCAGGAATTTATTGCATAATATATTATCTCTCCCTACGATTATCACCTTTATAATAAGAAAGAACATTCTGAGTGCTAGCTGCTCCATCCACACTTTGATTTTAGGTTCCTACAGATGAAAATTTTGGATCATAGGCTATGTGCTTTATGTATTATTTGTAATTAATAAATTGTTTACTTAAATGAATATGCCAGTTCATACTGATAGCAGCAGTGTATGAGACACTTTCCCCCATGTAGTTTCCCGAACTCAGTTTTGTCAATATTCTTATCTGTTCTCCAAGCACAGAGGTTTGCATTTTGTTCCTGAATTTACTTTCATCATTGCTCTCGGCAAGACTTCCTCTTTTTAAAAAAAAATGTTTTTAAAATTTTTATTAAGCTATAATTCACTGACCACTAAACTCACTGTTTTATTTATTTGTTTATTGGCCGTGCTGGGTCTTCATTGCTGTGTGGGCTTTTCTCTAGTTGGGGTGAGTTGGGGCCACTCTTTATTGCAGTGCATGGGTGTCTCAATTTGGTGGCTTCTCTTGTTGCAGAGCACAGGATCCAGGCACGTGGGCTATAGCAGTTGCAGCATGTGAGCTCCGTATTTGTGGCTCCCAGGCTCCAGAGTGCACAGGCTTAGTGGCTGTGGCGCATGGGCCTTAGTTGCTCCGCAGCATGTGGCATCTTCCTGGATCAGGGTTCGAACATTTGTCTTCTGCTTTGGCAGGCAGATTCTTTACCACTGAGCCACCAGGGAAGCCCTAAACTCATTGTTTTAGAGTGAATAGTTCAATGGTTTTTAATATATTCACAATATTATGTAACTACCACCACTGTCTAATTCTAGAACATTTTCACCACCCCCAAAGACACCTGCATTCATTAGTTGTCATCCCTATAGCTCCTGGCAACTATTAATCTATTTTCTGTGTATATAGAGCGGTCTATTCTGGACATTTCATATAAATGTAATCATATAATATGTAGCCGTTTGAACTTGATTTCTTTCACTTCGCATAATGTTTTCAAGGTTCATACATGTATCAGTATTTCCCTTTTTATGACTGAATAATATTGTATGGGGGGGCTTCCCTTGTGGCTCAGTGGTAAAGAATCCATCTGCTAATGCAGGAGACATGGGTTCAACCCCTGGGTCAGGAAGATCCCCTGGAGAAGGAAATGGCAACCTGTTCCATATTCTTGCAAAGGAAATCCCATGGACTTTTGCATCTGTCTAGGTTTTGGTGGTAACCGTTGCCCCACTACTGCCTGAACTTCGTGTAATCTTTGAGCGTTAGTTTCCTACGCTCCCAAATGGGAAAAAGTACTGTTCTATTGAAGGATTGTTGTTCTAAAATATTTAAAAATAACATAGGTAAAATGAAAACATAATGCTTATTGCATGACTATCATTCATCTCTGCTATGATGATTTAGGCATGTAGGCATTAGAAAAGGGATTAATCATCTAAATATGAGTATGTGTTTTCAGTTCTTTTGAGTTTGTACCCAGGATTGGAATTGCTGAGTTATATGGTAACTCTATGTTTAACTTCTTGAGGAAATGCCAAATTGTTTCCAAAACAGCTACACCATAAAACATTTTACTTTCTTACCAACAATGTTATGAGGATTACAATTCCTGTACATCCTTATCGAACCATGTTATTCTTTTTTTCAAAAATTTATTATAGCCATCATAGTGGGTTAAGACGTGGGCTCTTCTTGTAGTTAGACTTGAAGTTTCCTTATGACTAATAATGTTGATTTGTATATCTTCTTTGGGCCTTTCTTGGTGGCTCAGATGGTGAAGAATCTGCTTGCAGTGCTGGAGACTGGGGTTCAGTCCCAGGGTTGGGAAGATCCCCTGGACAAGGAAATGGCAACTCACTCCAGTATTCTTGCCTGGAGAATTCCATGGACAGAGGAACCTGGCAGGCTACACTCTGGTATTACAAAGAGTAAGACAGGACTGAGCAGCTAACATGACACTTTGGAGAAATGTCTATTTAAATCCTTTGCCTAATTTAAAAAATTGAGCTATTTGTCTTTTTTTACTGTTGGGTTGCAAGAGTTCTTTGAATAATATAGAGACTACACCATTACCACCTACAAGATTTGTAAATATATTTTCCATTCTGTTTTTAGGTTAAAAAAGTGTTTTTTCACAGTGTCCTTTGAAGCACAAAAATTTTAATTTTGATGAAGTCTAATTTATTTTATTTTTGTTATTATTGCTTGCCCTTTTTGTGTCATTTAAGAAACTTTTGGCTAATATAAGATCATGAGGACTTACACCTACATTTTCTCCTAATACTTTGTATTTGAATTATCACACTTAGGTCTTTGATTTATTTTGAATTATTTTTTTAAACTTGGTTTGAGAAAATCAATTAACCATAGACTCTTAACCAGTAACCATACTGGACTCTATTATGTTTCTTTGTTCTATGTGTCTATCTTTATATCAACCACACTGTTTTGACATGGCAACTTTGTAGAAAGTTTTAAAAAGGAAATGTAAGCTCTCCATATTTTTTTCCTTGTAGAACTTATTTAGGGTATTCTAAGCCTGGTATATTTCAATATAAATTTTAGGATCAGCTTTCTTTCTTTCTTTCTTTCTTTCTTTTTTTTTTCCACAAAAGGCTACTAGAATCTTGATAGGGATTGCATTTGATCTGTAAATCATTTGCAGAAGTCTTTTCATATTAAAATTAAAATTTCCAATCCATGAACACAAGATACTTTTCCATTTATTTAGGTTTCAAAGATTTCTGTTAACAATGTTGTTTAGTTTTCAGTGTACAAATTTGACACTTATATGGTTAAATTTATTCCTAAGCATATTTTTTTGGATACTACTATAAATAAAATTTTTTCTTAATTTTACTTTCGGATTATTCATTGTTAGGCTATAGAATTGTAGCAGATCTTTATATACTGGTCCTGTGTCCTGCAACTTTGATGACTTCATTATTAGGGAGGGAGGTGGGAGGGGAGTTCAGGATGGGAACATGTGTACACCTGCAGCAGATTCATGTTGATGTATGGCAAAACCAATGCAATATTGTAAAGTAATTAGCCTATAATTAAAATAAACAAATTTATATTAAAAAAGTTTTTTAAACTTCATGTCATCTGTGAATAAATATACTTTTACATAATATTTTGGGGCATGACCACAGAAGCATAGGCAACAAAAGCAAAAATCAACAGGTGGACCTATGCCAAATTAAAAAGGTTCGGCACAGCAAAGGGAACAATCAGTAGAGTGAAGAGGCAATCAATGAAATGATGCGAGAAAGTGAAAAGAAAAAAGAAATGGAAGAAAGTACTTTCAAGCCATATATTTGATAAAGGGTAAATTTTTAAAATATATGAAGGACTCATACAACTCAAGAGCAAAAAAGAAAGAAAGAAAGAAAGAAAGAAAGAAAGAAATCCCAGGTAATCCAACTAAAAATGGGCAGAAGACTTAAATAAATTTGTTTTTTTCCAAAGAAGACATGCAAATGGTTAACAAGTACATAAAAAGTACTCAACATTACTAATCATTAGAAAAATGCAAGTTAAATCCACAGTGAGATATCACCTCACATCAGTTAGGGTGGCTACTGTTGAAAAGACAAGAAATAATAAGTGTTGTTGAGGATGGGGAGAAAAGGGAACCCTAGTACTCTGTTGGTGGGGATGTAAAATGATATAACTACTGTAGAAACAGTATGGAGGTTTCTTAAAAAATTAAAAATAGAACTAATGTAAGAGATCCCAGAAATCCCACTTCTGGTTATATAACTAAAGGAAAAGAAGTCAGTATCTTGAAGAGATGTCTGTACTTCTGTATTCATTGCAGCATTATTTACAATAGTCAACATATGGAAACAAATAAGGTGTCCATCAGTAGATGAATGGAGAAATAAAATGGGATACACACGCATACACACTCACATTGGAATATTCAGTCATAAAAATGGAAATCCTGCCATTTATGTGACAATAAGGATGAGCCTGCAGGATGTTCTACTGTGTGAAAAAGTCAGAAGGAGAAAGACAGCTATCATATGATCTGGAAAAGAAAAAAGTCAGACTCAGAGAAACAGAGTAGAATGATGGTTTCCAGGAGTTGGGGGTAGGGGCATGGGCAGATGTGGGTTAGGGAGTACAACCTCCATTTAAAAGCTGTATAAGTTCTGGAGATTTAATGTACAGCATGGTGACTATAGTTAATATTATGTACTTGAAATATGCTAAGACAGTAGATCTTAAGTATTCTTATTACACTAAAGACTATGGATATATTGATTAACATGATTGTAGTAATCATTTTATGGCTTATATGTGTATCAAGTCATATTGTATCTTCATATATATATTGTATAAATTGTATATACATACACAATTTTGGCACCCAATTATTCCTCAGTAAAGCAAGGGGAAAAACAAAATTAACATTCAAAAATCAATGACCTTCATATACACAAACAAAAACCAGAAGATATAAAAAGAAGGATTATCCGTTCACATTCACAAACAAAACAAAAGCAAAGAGAAAAGAAGTAAACAGGTATAAACTTGACCAGAAAGTTCAAAATCTATATTGGATAAGCTCTAAAAACCCTTGAAAGACTTAAATATGCACTTGAACGAATGGAAAGATGTACCATATTTATGGATAGCAAAACTCAACATCCTAAAGATGTTGGTCTCCCTAGATTAACACATCAAATGTAATTCTAATAAGAATAGAATTTTTTTTTCCTGAAGCTAGAGATGTTGCTTATAATGTTTACTTAAAGAACAAATAAGCATGAATAGCCAGGAAAATTCTGATGGAGAATAGAAATAAAGGGGTGTATTGTACTTCCCTGGCAGCTCAGACAGTAAAGAATCTGCCTGCAATGCAGTAGACATCGGTTTGATCTCCTGGGAATCCTTTGGGGAAGGGCCCGGCAACCCACAGCAGTATACTTGCCTAGAGAATCCCATGTGCAGATGAGCCTGGTGGGCTACAGTCATTGGGGTTGCAAACAGATATGACCGAACAACTAACACTTTACTTTTCACTTGTACTAAATATTAAAAATTTTTCATGCCTCTATAATTGAACAGTTCTGGTGTTGGTGAAGAAATAGACTGACCCTGAAAGAGAAATAGAAAAATCCTAATAGACAAAATTGGACATGGAAATTTAACATGTGTATAAAGGGCATCATCTCAGGTCAATGGAGGAAAAAAAGTATATGGTTAGGAGGACTGGATAGTCTTCTGTAAAAAAATAAAATTGAATCCATTCTTCACACCAAGATAAATGCTGAACGGATCAGAAGTTTACATGTGGTAAAAAAAATGAAATTATGCAAAAAAGGGAACATGAACTAATTGCTTTTTAACTTGGGAGTGGGATAAACCTTCCTAATTGTGACAAAAATGCAAACGCAATAAAGGAAAGAGACTGACAATTTTGATTACATAAATAAGAATATTTTAAAGATTGAAATGAAACATAAACAAAAAAGTGAAGCAACCCCCCTCCACCAAAACTACCGAACCCACTCACAGTAACAAAGTAGAAAGATGATGAAAAATTGAAAACAATGGTATCTATGGGCAAAGATTTGATATCTTTAATGTCTAAGGAACTTCTAAAAATTTTATATGAAAAATATCAAGTTTCCTTCAGAAAAATGAGCTAAAAATATAAAGTTGATAGAAAAAATGTTATTAGCCTTGGCATGCTCATGTTCAGTTGCTTCAGTCACATCCAACTCTTTGTGAACCTATGAACTGTAGCCCAGCAGTTTCCTCTATCCATAGGATTCTCCAGGCAAGAATACTGGAGTGGGTTGTCATGCCCTTCTCCAGAGGATCTTCCTGACCCAGGGACTGAACCCAAGTCTCCTGAATTCCAGACAGATTCTTCACTGACTGAACCACCAGAGAAGCCCTTGAAAGTGAAAGTTGCTCAGTTGTGTCCAACTCTTTGAGACTCCATGGTCTATAGTCCATGGAATTCTCTGGGCCAGAATACTGGAGTGGGTAGTCTTTCCCTTCTCCAGGGGATCTTCCCAACCCAGAGAAGAAACCCAGGTCTCCCACATTGCAGGCATATTTTCTATCAGCTGAGCCACAAGCAAAGCCCAAGAATACTAGAATGGGTAGTCTATCCCTTCTCCAGCAGATCTTCATACCAAGGAATTGAACTGGGGTCTCCTGCACTACAGGCGGATTCTTTAACTGAGGTATCATGGAAGCCCAGAGAAGCCCTGCAGTTCAGTTCAGTTCAGTCACTCAGTCCTGTCCGACTATGCGACCTCATGAATCTGAGCACGCCAGGCCTCCCTGTCCATCACCAACTCCCAGAGTTCACTCAGACTCAACGTCCATGGGATTTTCGAGGCAAGAGTACTGGAGTGGGGTGCCATTGCCTTCTCTGTGACTTAGCAGCACGTCCATCAAGTAGGTGATGCCATCCAGCCATCTCATCCTCTGTTGTCCTCTTCTACTG
>SJYC01074693.1:0-12798 GCA_006408675.1 Madoqua kirkii
CCTCAGACAACCATTTGCCTTTCTGCCTTTCTTTTTCTTGGAGATGGTCTTGATGATTGCTTACTGTACAATGTTACCGACCTCCATCCATAGTTCTTCAGGCACTCTGTCTGTCAGATCTAATCCCTTAAATCTGTTTGTCACTTACACTGTATTTAGGTCATATCTGAATGGTCTAGTGGTTTTCCCTATTTTCTTTAAGTCTGAAGTTTGCAATAAGGAGTTCGTGATCTGAGCCACAGTCAGCTCCCAGTCTTGTTTTTGGTGACTGTACAGAGCTTATCCATCTGTGGCTGCAAAGAATAGAATCAATCTGATTTTGGTATTGACCATCTGGTGATGTCCATATGTGGAGCCTTTCCTTGTGTTATTGGAAGAGGGTGTTTGCTATAACCTGTGCGTTCTCTTGGCAAAACTCTATTAGCCTTTGCCCTGCTTCATTCTGTACGCCAATGCCAAACTTGTCTATTACTCCAGATATCTCCTGACTTCCTACTTTTGCATTCCAATACCCTATAATGAAAAGGATGTCGTTCTTGGGTATTAGTTCTAGAAGGTCTTATAGGTTCTTCATAGAACTGTTCAGCATTACTGGTTGGGGCATAGACTTGGATTACTGTGATATTGAATGGTTTGCCTTGGAAACGAACAGAGATCATTCTGTTGTTTTTGAGATTGTATCCAAGTACTGCATTTTAGATTCTTTTGTTGACTATGAGGACTACTCCATTTCCTCTAAGGGATTCTTGCCCACAGTAGTAGATATAATGGTCATCTGAGTGAAATTCACCCTTTCCCGTGTGTTTCAGTTCATTGATTCCTAAAATGTCGACGTTCACTCTTGCCGTCTCTTGTTTGACCACTTCCAATTTACCTCGATTCATGGACCTAACATTCCAGGTTAGGTCCTCTTGTCTCCTAAACTATGGTCTCTGAATTTCAGCAAAATGAACCAAGACTTTTTGGACAAATGGATAGTCCTAGGTCTAGGGCAGGAAATGCATAAAACCAATGTGGATTTGGATATACATTTCACAAAAGTCAGCGAGTCCTCTTTTGGCACTAGCTCATTTAGCCTTGCTAGAGGATACAGGGCAAGAAGAATAGCATGTCAGGGGCAGGGGCATTCCTGTGCAAAGGAATGAGACCAAATGAGTGGGTACAGTGATGCTGTAATGCACTATCCATGTATCTTTGTTAAGACTGAGATACTCACTGCTCTTGTTGGCTGCTTGCAGTCCACGTCTGAATCTTTCTTGGGGAATTGCTTTCAGTGGAGGAGGCGCTGCCTTGCCCAAGATTAAGCTCCAATTCAGAAAGCAGTTCTGCCTAAATTGGAGCCACCACAGTTACTGAGGCTTCCCTGATAGCTCAGTTGGTAAAGAATCTGCCTGTAATGCAGGAGACCCTGGTTTGATTCCTGGATCAGGAAGATCCCCTGGAGAAGGGATAGGCCACCCACTCCAGCATTCTTGGGCTTCCCTTGTGGCTCAGCTTTAAATCCACCTGCAATGTGGGAGACCTGGTTCAATCCCTGGGTTGGGAAGATCCCCTGGAGAAAGGAAAGGCTACCCACCTCAGTATTCTGCCCTGGAGAATACGATGGACTGTATAGTCCATGGGGTGGCAAAGAGCTGGACATAACTGAGCGACTTTCAGTCACCAGCTAATGAGGAAGTCCAATTGGATTGGCTGAGGTTTCCAGTTTCAACTATGTTACAGTTTAACTTGTCCTGCTGTACAATCCTGTTCCCCTCACTCCCCATGAGCTCTCTTCAGTACACCTCTAGTGCATAAATTTTCATATCATAGTCTGTTTCTTGGGGAACCCAGCCTAACTGATGAGTATGGGAGCCATCCCGGCTTACGAGTGCCATTTCCCTTATGAAACAATATGTTTTACTTCCTCCTGGGGGAATAGTTTCCAGGGGTCCTAGCAAGGGACATGCAGTTACAAGAATGCACTGCATTCAGAGAAGCTCAAACTATGGATCTAGTTTAGATATTTATAGTTAATTCACAATCCTCCAAGGCCAGGTGTAGTTTACTAATTAGAAGTCATTTTATAAGCAATGTTGCCTGGTAACATAGACGACTTCCACCTTTATTATGTTTCCAGGGGAACAGAGCTAGGAAGTTAACTCAAGGTCATTTTTTTCTGGAGAGAAAAAGAGAGAGTTTGTTAACCATTCACATTTAAAGATAATCACAAAGATAACTGAAACAAAAGAAAAAAATCCCAATAACCTTTGGATGATACTAGAAAACTAACTTATTTTGAGACCTGGTAAATAAACAGAGAGAATAATTTATTTCGATTTTGTTATATGAACTGTATAAGGGGAATTTTTATCTTCACAGAAGTATCCTGGCTTTTGTGAGGATCGAAGAGGGATTGAATTGTGATATCATCCACTGCAACTCCTACTGAAAAGGTGACTCTAGACAGGGGTCCCCAACCTCCAGGATCTAATATCTGATGATCAGAGGTAGAGCTGATGTAATGATAGTAGAAATAAAGTGTACAATAAATGTAATGCCCTTGAATCATCCCCAAACCACCCCCCACCCTCCTGGTCTATGGAAAAATTATCTTCCATGAAACTGGTTCCTGGTGTCAAAAAATTTGGGGACTATTGATCTAGACAATATCACCAGGGACAAATAGTTCCAAAGACCATCAGACTTTGTGCACCCCCTGGATGCAAGTACATAGCACAATCTATAATGTGTTGCAAAAAGTTCTCACCTGAATTTGACAAGACTTCTAGATCTAACTGCCAGTTGTTCAGGACAGTTGATATCAAGGTGAAACAGTTTGCAAATGCAGATTGTGGAAAACACAATGACTTAGTTTCTTCAACAGAAACTTTGCAAGGGAGCCACACACACTACAGATATAAAGGTGAAATTTTCTGATTTAAAAGAGACCTAAGACACAAGAGACATATAAACTGATTGTAATTCTTGAGTCTATGATCCTGATTTGAACAAGTTGTAAAACTATTTATTATTCATGATTCAAATGAGGGACTTGAATATTGCTGGAAGATTGGGTGATAGGAAGAAGTGATTATTAATTTTTCAGGTTTGATAATGGTATTGTGGTTATGTTATTTAGGAGAGTCCTTAACTTTTACAGGTAAAGACAGATACATTTATAGATTAAGTGATAAGATATCTGTTCCCCTTCCCCCAAATAATCTAGACTGTAGCGAAGTGGGTAAGAGATTACATGAAAGAGATGAAAGTGGGTGAGAGATTACAGACTGGCCGTGGCCTGATAACTGCTGAAGCTGGCCATTAGGTTTATGGGGGTTCTTTATACTATTTCCATGACCTTTATATGTTTGAAAATTTTAGTTATAACAGATAGAAGCATATACACATTTCCTTTCTAATATAATCATCTCACTCCGGGAAATCTTCCATAGGTCCAAGGATTCTTAATGTAGCAACACTAACAAAAAGAAAAGAAACCCCGGAAATAAAATGAATACCCAACAATGACATATGGTTGAATAAATTGTGATAGTGTACCGTCATTAAAAAGAATAATTTAGAGCCAACCCAGTTCACCTGGAGGAGATTTGGGGAACAATGTTGAATGAGAAAAGCAAGATGCACACAGGAGTACATAAGACTTCATTTTTTGAAAGAAAAAAAAAAAACTTGTGCCTATTTGTCTGCTCTGCATAGTGTATATTAGAAGGTGTCCAGAGCAGGTGTTCACATGGTTTCCTTGGGGTTGGGGAGTGAGAAAGTATGAGCCCCAGTTGTGGGATCAGACTGTGTTCTGGTCCAACTTTGTCACGTAGTGGCGTCACTACGGAGAGTTTAGCAGTGTTCATGGAGCACTTCCTATGTGCCCGGCTGGCCTAGCAGCTGATGATACAGCAATATAGATGCTGTTCCTGTGACTTCCCTGGAGGTCTAGTGGCTAAGAATCCACCATCCAGTGCAGGAGACACATATTCATCCCTGGTCAGGGAACTAAGATCCAACATGCCTTGGAGCAACTAAGCCTATGTAAGCACTTCCTGTGTGCCCGGCTGGCCTAGCAGCTGATGATACAGCAATATAGATGCTGTTCCTGTGACTTCCCTGGAGGTCTAGTGGCTAAGAATCCACCATCCAGTGCAGGGGACACATATTCATCCCTGGTCAGGGAACTAAGATCCAACATGCCTTGGAGCAACTAAGCCTATGTTGAAAATAACCAAGCCTGCATGCCTCCATGAAGATCCAGCTTAGCTGGAAAAAAAGATAAAATGCTGTTCTCATCTCTGGGAAGCTTCCATGTTGAGGAAGGAAGGTTGAAATGTCAACTTGCATAAACTGCAGGGTGCTGTGGGCATGTTGCTTAACTTTTATGAACCTCAATTTTCTTATTTGTGAAATGGGATTATGACATATGCTTCATAGGGCAATTTTGAGGTTTAAATATGTGCAGCATGAATCTAATTGCACCATCTTGGGCCACAATCTTCTCATTTTAAGGTCCTAGCAACCTGCTGGTATTGTCCTCGGGGGCAGGAAGATGGACCCTGAGAGCCCATAAGGTGAGGGAGAGTGTTGGTCAGGTAGTCAGTCTGAGAGCTAAGAAAGAAGAGTGAGGTGCACTGAGATGACCCAGAGGGATGGTACGGGGAGGGAGGGGAGTTCAAGATGGGGACACGTGTATACTTGTGGCAGATTCATGCTGATGTATGGCAAAACCAATACAATATTGTAAAGTAATTAACCTCCAATTAAAATAAATAAATTTATATTAAAAAAGAACAGTATTATGGTTTCTTGAGAACATAGAAGAAAGGAGGCAAATGTGTGCATTTATGCTTTATTTGAAAGCATTCACTTAATCTGTGTGTGGGGGCTTCCTCAGTGGTGCAGATGGTAAAGAATCTGCCTGCAATATGAGAGACCCAGGTTCGATCCCTGGGTTGGGAAGATCCCCTCAAGAAGGAAATGGCAACCCACTCCAGTATTCTTGCCTGGAGAATCCCATGGACAGAGAGTCTGGCAGAGAGCCTGGCAGGCTACAGTCCATGGGGTCACAAGTCGTTGGACACGACTAAGGGATTAACACTCAATAAGTGAATGTGTGTGTGTTAGTCGCTCAGTCATGTCTGACTCTTTGTGACCCTGTGGACTGTAGCTTGCCAGGCTCCTCTTGGATTCTCCAGGCAAGAATACTGGAATGGGGTGCCATTCGCTTCTCCAGGGAATTTTCCTGACCCAGGGATTGAACCCAGGTCTCCTGCATTGTGGACAGATTGTTTACCATCTGAGCCACCAGGGAGGCCCATTCACTTAATTCTTTATTAAAAGACATTAAAAGGAAGAAGTGAGTAAATCTGATGATTCGCTGAAGTTTCATGGGAAAGAGGAAAAGCAGAGCAGAGAATGTATATTAGTTAGCTAGGGCTGCTGTAACAAAGTGTCACAGACCATGTGACATAAACAACAGAAATGTGTTGTCTCACTGGTTTGGAGCCTGAAGGTCTGGGATCAAGACCATGCTTCCTCTGCCAAATCTAGAGAAGGATCTGTTCCAGGGACCTCTTCTAGCTTCTGGTAGTTTCCTGGCTTGTGGCAGCTTAACTGCAATCCTCACTTGGCATTCTTCCTCTATGCATGTGTGTCTCAGTGTCCAAATTTTATCTTTTTCTAAGGACACCAGTAGATTAAGGGCCACTCTACTCCAGTGTGACCTCATCTTAACTAATTACATTGACAATGACCCTATTTCCATATAAGGTCTCCTTTGGAGTTATTGGGAGTTGAGACTTCAACAAACAAATTTATGGAACAGGAAGGGATGTGGAACTGCCCGAGATAGTGGGCAGCCTGCAGTATTGAATTGGGAAACATGGTGAGAAGGGGACATTGGAGAGAATGTTTGAAGAAGGTAGGGAATGGGCCGTGTGGCTATCTGGGGAACTGAAGATTATCCCAGGTAGAAAGGACAACCAATGCAAAGACACCTTGGCAGGCGTGCGCTTGAGATTTTCTAGGAGCAGCAGGAAGACACTGTGGCTGCAGCAGAGAAGGATTGAACAGATGTCAGATGGGATCAGGCCCTACGCATACGGCCCTTGGACACTCGTGATAGACTGTGGCTTTTACTTGGAGTGTAATGATCGGTGGTTCTAGGCAGAGTGGCTATGTTGATAGACACAGTAGATGGGTGGGGAAGCAGTTAGGAAGCCATGTCTACAATCTGGGAAATGACTGAATTAGGAGAGAGGGGAGAATTACTGGAGCAACCTCCTGAGTAGAGAAGGGGATCAGTCCAGTGCATAAGCAGAAGGATTGGCATGGGTCCTGGGCCTTGGTGAATAGATTTAATTAAACACTTTCCCCTTATTGCATATTTAATGAATCTAGCAAAGTATGTGGTGGACAGAAGATTCTCAGGACAGGTTAATTTTTCTTTCCTCACCCTTCCATCCCAGAATCTGGTCTCCTCAGCACCCACCCATCATTCTCCATTCCCATCACTCAGCTTGCTCTCTCTTAGTTCTTTAATCCTTAAAGAATGTGAGCTGATAGTGGCTTATAGAAATGTTTTGAATGTTTGCTCAGTGAATCCTAGGCTTTGGAGTGGTACCTTTGGGGCCATGTAAGAGTTCACGAAATGCTAAATGGAGGAACTCCCAGGGATTCCTGCCCATTCCCGTGCTTACTCCATTTCTCACTTTATCAGAAAATTTGGTATATATGGTTTGTATAAAAGTATTAGTTGCTCAGTTGTATCCAATTCTTTGCCACACCATGGACTCTAGCTTGCCAGGCTCTTCTGTCCATGGAATTCTTCAGGCAAGAATACTGGAATGGGTAGTCATTCTTTTCTCCAGGGTATCTTCCTGACTCAGGGATCAAAATAGGGTCTTGCCAGATTCTTTACAGCCACCAAGGAAGCCCCATGGTTTGTATTGAGGGGCACATTCAAGAATTTCATTTAAAAGCAAGAAAATTTCTGCTTTTTAAAAGAAACACATTGCCTCAGAGCATTTCTTTTGTCTGAGATATTTTAAAACCCTCTAACTCAAAAGAAATAAATCTCTAATGGTGGAATTTTAGATCATGGTTCTACTTGTTTTGTGGCAAACAGATTTTTTCTGACTTCACTCAATAATGATGATGATGACAATGATAACCAATATTAATTCAGGGCTAAACTTGCCCTTGTTTAGGATCCTGCCAAGGAATTATAAAGAGCAAAGCTACTTATAGTCAAGGCATAGATTTGTGAAGCCATTATGTTAGAGCTTGGAGAGCTCTTAACAATACTCTAGTTTCAACCCTTTCATTTTATTAACAAATAACTGAGAGAAATGTTGATTTGATCAACTTCATCTAAAGGTGGCTGGGTCTAGAATCCAAGCAACCTATGTCCCAGGTCCCCAGTTTTCTCATTATATCCTACTAGAAGGCAGGTGTCCTCAGATTAGGATAAGGAGTGCCATATCACAGCTGTTGAAACAAAGGGTAGACATGAAATGAATACTGAAGACATTTGATGTGACATTTACCATCTCTGGGAGTTCACGTTTATAAGCTCCACCACATTTAAGAGCCTTTTAAAGTCTCTAATTGCTCATTTATCTGATGTTGCAAAAACAGTCTCCACAGATACAAACTGGCAGGTAAATAGGTTGTTGAGAATTTATTTAAAGTGATAAACTAGCATAATACATCTTCCCTTGAGAGAATTATCAAAAGACAGGATTATACCACCATTTGTAGTCATATTTCTTTTGGAGTCATTATTGGCTGTGGCCTCCTAATTTTCTTGGGGAAATATTTCATTTCTTACTCCATGAACGACTGTACTGTAAATAAACCTGCCAGCTCCCATGGGGACACGTGAATCAGAGCAACCTGGTGAAGGGTAAAGAAGACAATTGGGGGTTGGCCAGATGTGGCTGTGGATTCTACCTCTGCCTCTTAGATCTCTCTTACTTGGGGTGAGTGCTTTAGTTCTGGATGCCTTAATTTTCTCTTTGGTAAAATGGGAATTGTAATATCTGCCTAATAGGATGGTTGTGGGGATTAAAGGAATGAAGGCCATCTTATGCCGTGGCTGGCTATGGGGATGGTTTAGTTGCTAAGTTGTGTCCGACTCTTGCAATCCCGTGGACTGTAGCCCACTAGGCTCCTCTGTCTATGGGATTTCCCAGGCAAGCATACTGGAGTGGGTTGCCATTCTCTTCTGCAGGGGATCTTCCCAACCCAGGGATCGAACCCGAGTCTCCTTCATTGCAGGCAGTCTCCTGCACTGCAGACACATTCTTTACTGACTGAGCCACAAGAAAAACCATGGCTGGATGTGGTAGGTGATAAATAGCAAATTGCTCTCTTGGGAGGCAGAATAGAGATGTGACTTACAGGCCAAGTATAGCCCCTGTACCAGCAGTTCCAGTTTGGGGGCTTTAGCATCAGTCTGGTTGGATTCAGCTTCAGTGTGGTTAGTAATTAGCTATGTATCTTTGGCTAAAATCACTTTCTTAAAGTTGATGTTTGTTCACCTATGAAATGGGAGGATGACCATAGGAGTACCTATTTTGTGGGTCATTTTTACCTAACAGTGAGATGTTGCAGTCTCTCACCCTGGCTGGCATTTGAGGAATCACTATTAGAATTTCCTAGAGCCTGCTGTCCAGAAGCAGTAAACCTGTGGTGAAAGAAAGTGAAAGTGAAGTCGCTCAGTGGTGTCCGACTCTTTGCGACCCCATGGACACCAGGCTCCTCCATCCATGGGTTTTTCTAGGCAAGCGTACTGGCCTGTGGTAAATAAAACTAATATGACAAGTAGGGGAAAGGAAAGCTATTTCTGTGTTCCTGTTTCAAATCAAAGTATGGGATGGATCTTTGGTTTGCAAACCACAATCTACCACATTTGTGTTAGCACTAAGTCTTAACAGTGACTAGTGCACTTCTGGAGCAGTTGCAGAGGAGGTAAGGGGGTGAGAGGGCTGGAAGTTGGCTCCAGCTGATAACAAGAGGCTTGTACCAGCAGGACTGGAATAGACCTCAATGGTCATCTGCTCCAGGCCCTGTTGATATGGGAACACTACCCCAGCATCCCTGACTCATGAACCCTTAGTTTCTCCTTGTACTTCTCTGGTGTTGGGGAGCTTCTTCCTTCCACCAAAAAGGTCCATTTTTGTTCAGTTTGTGAGGTCTCTGGTTGGGAAGTTCTTTTAAGTTAAGATGTTCAGTTCAGTTCAGTTGCTCAGTCATGTTCAACTCTTTGCAGTCCCATGGACTGCAGCACACCAGGCTTTTCTGTCCATCACTACCTCCCAGAGCTTGCTCAAACTCATGTCCATCAAGTCAGTGATGGCATCCAACCATCTAATCCTCTATCATCCCCTTCTCCTCCTGCCTTCAGTTTTTCCCAGTTAAGATGTAGTAAGGCTCAAAGAAACATTGAGTCAGTTTGTAATTGCTGTAGACTGTTTATGTCACTACCAAAATTCATACATTAAAAGCTAATCTCCAGTGGGATGGTGTTTGGAGGTGGTGTCTTGGGAGGTGATTAGGTTATGAGAACAGAGAGTTCACAAGTAGGATTAGTACCCTTAAAAAGAGACCAAACAACTCTTTGCCCCCGCTGCCATGTCGAGAACACAGCAAAGACTGCTGTCCTCAACATGGCAGGAATGGGTCCTCACCAGATCCCACATCTGGGCCTTGATCTTGGACTTCCCAGCCTCCAGAACTGCGAGAGATAAATATTTGTTATTTAAGCCACTCCATCTATGGTATTTTTGGTTATAGCAGTTGAATGGACTAAGACAGGGACTATTTCTCAGGGTTGGGAACCAGGTTTTCCAGTGTGATGTTTCCTTCTTATGAAATCATTCTAGTGTGATTTTTATTCATTAACCAATCTTGGGGGACATTTATATTCTCAAAAGGTGAGCCACATTTTTTATGACATATTCATATGTTTAATTTGCAAGGAAAGGTTTTGAATTCCACAGGAAAATAAGCACTTTCTTGATTAAATTAAGTAAATAAACTATTTACTTTGTATTAGCCTCAAGCTACTTTCAAAACCTCAATTTTCTCTTGTGCTGATATATGAAAGGGAACATTATTAGCCTTATTATTTAGAGCCCTCATTTTATGACAGCCCTGACTTAGCTTAACAGTAACTGACCAATGTCATTTACTGGAACAATCTGGATTCTTGCCAGTACTGCAAACCCTGTCTTTACTGGGTAGACAAGGTTTAGTACTTGGGTTCCAGGCATTGACGCTCCTTGTGGCAACCAGATTTCTCCTCAATAGATAGGATTAATCATTCCAGACAGAATTGTGATCCATTTCTTTGCCTTTTGGATCATCGGCATGCAGAGTCCAACCCAATCAGATCTCAATCTTGACTTCTAAGTCAAAGGAAATGTGGTGTCACGTAGCAGCAAGATTTCCCTCTTAGATCTAAGACTATTTAAGCTAGTAGAGCCCAAAGGTGTAAGGACAGCAAGTAAAAATTCTCTTAAGTGGATTATCAGGTATACTAATGAGAAAGACTACTCCTATTTCACCTTATGATTCTCAGATGCACGTACACTACCTATGGGGGAAAACTACCATCTATCAGATGTTTACCTTCCTAAAACATCCTTCAGGAGGGTACCCCAGTCTTGTAAGGTATCATTTCCCAGCTGGCTCTGCAGTGAGTCTTCAGCAAGTTGTTCCATGATTCTATGAGTCCAGTTGCTTCTAGGTGATGGAGTAGGTGCTAGCATGCATGGGAATTCTGTGAGCATGAGCCAATTGTACTTCTTTGGCCATGAAAATGAGTTATTTGGTCAGAAACAATGTGGTAATGGTTAATGAGAGAGTGAATAAGCATTTAAGTTCACAGATAGCTGTGTGCTCAGCAGGGCTGATCTGGATTCAGTAGAAGGACCTGGTGACTGGATGACTCTGCAAGGAACAGTGCCATGTTGGGGTTTCAGCACTGATCTCTGCTGTTGTTCAGGTCACTCTCAGCAGTAGGTTAGGTGGATTAGGATTGGTAGGGAAGGTCCATTTGAGGCTGATCTGGATTCAGTAAAAGGACCTGTTTCAGTGAGGTCTCACTGTTGCTCCTCTAGGATGGAAGGGCAGCACGGCAGTCCCTGTACCAGTGGGTGACTGGATGACTCTGCAAGGAACAGTGCCATGTTGGGATTTCAGCACTGATCTCTGCTGTTGTTCAGGTCACTCTCAGCAGCAGGTTAGGTGGGTTAGGATTGGTAGGGAAGGTCCATTTGGAGCTTCTATATAGCCTCCGTCCTTGCCACTGTATTCAGAAGCCCATTGGGTAAGCACTGAAGTAGCTGGGGAAAGAGGTCGACAATCAACAGATTCTATTGGGTTGGCTAAAAATTCATTTAGAGTTTTTCTGTAACATTGTCCTGAAAAGCCTGAATGAATATTTTGGCCAACCCAATATTTTGTCCACTTGATTATAACAACCACCTTTGAATGAGCAATCACACAGGACATAAATATCCAGGTTTTGTACCCATTTTGAGAGGCCCATTCATATACTTTCCCCTCAGACATCCTGGTCACCAATTCTTTTCTTTCCCAACACTGACCTTATAGCCACTGCTTCTGAATCAATGTAGGCTTTAACTTTCTGTAATGGGATTCATCAGGCTTGTTTTGCCTGAACTAGAGTATTTACAGCTATGTAGATAATTCCTCAGGAGGCTGTCAAACTCTTTCATTCCAAGGAATGCTGTGATCAATTATCCAACATTGGTAGTCCCTTTATCTCTGTTTCCCCTCAAAGTGGTTACATCAACTTTGTTTCTGGTGATAAATTTCTACCACCTGGCCCCTCTGCCTCTTCCAGATACCATTATTCCCATTAAAATAATGGAATCATTAAAATGGCAGTGGTATTCCACATTTTTTTTATTAACTATATTCCTAAAGGAATCAGTTTGTTGACTGCATTGTAATCAAAAACTTTAATTTCATTTTCCAATTGTTTTCTGCTGAGCCTGATTTTAGTATGTTGAATTTGTTTCCTATGAACTCACTAAACTCACTTACTAACCCTAATAAATTTCATGGTGGATTTCTTAAGGTTTTCTATGCTATCATGTCATTTGTACATAAATACTTTACTTTTTCCAGCTCATTCTTTTCTTTCTTATTGCACTGACTGGAACTTCTAGTACAATGCTGAACAGAGGTGGTGATAGTCGACATGCTTCCCTTGTTCCCAATCTTAGGGAGAAAGGATTCTTTTATACCTGACAATGATATTGACTGTAGTTCTGTTGAGATTGACTGTAGTTTTAAAATTATATTACTTATTGGGAGCTCGTGTACACCTGTGGCTGATTCATGTCAATGTATGGCAAAACCAACACAGTATTGTAACGTGGAATAAAGTAAAAATAAAATTAAAAAAATTATATTACTTTTACAAGTTTCTTCTATTCCAAGTTTTAAAGTTGTTAATGGATGTTATTTTATCGAACAATTTCCTGCTTTTACTGAGACAATAAATGGTATTAAAAATGTTTTTTAATTCATGAGTGAGACCATCTGTCCTTCACTACAGGAACTTTCTTTGTTTTTACTATAAATTCAATGTCTCTAATAGTTATAGGGCTATTGATATTATATATTAAATTTTGCCAGTTTTGGTAGGTTGTGGTTATAAAGGAACTTATCTATTTTTTCTGACTTGAATGCATTGGCATAATGTCCATAATCTTTTCTTTTTTAGTATTTACAAGATCTGTAATGATATTCATGTTTCAATTTCTGAAA
>SJYC01074695.1:0-33186 GCA_006408675.1 Madoqua kirkii
ACGGACATGAGTTTGAGTGAACTCTGGGAGATGGTGATGGACAGGGAGACCTGGCGTGCTGCGGTTCATGGGGTGGCAAAGAGTCAGACACGACTGAGTGACTGAACTGAACTGAACTGAATAGTTAGTGATAGAATCAAGATTTGAATCCAGGTCCTTCTGACTCAGAAGTCTATGCTCTGCCCTCTTTCTTGTGCCTTGCATAAATGCCATTTCCCCTCAACAATGTTCCATTTCCTCATCCTCTTCATGTGTTTATGTTCCTAGTTACCACAGTTTCTTCTCTAGTAACCAAGCTTTCACAAAGAAGGGCAAATGATTGACAACAGTTTAAAGTATGAGTTATTTTTTCTTCAAGGAGATGTGGATTTTAATGAGATTAAAGTCAGTATAAATGCCATTTCCCCTCAACAATGTTCCATTTCCTCATCCTCTTCATGTGTTTATGTTCCTAGTTACCACAGTTTCTTCTCTAGTAACCAAGCTTTCACAAAGAAGGGCAAATGATTGACAACAGTTTAAAGTATGAGTTATTTTTTCTTCAAGGAGATGTGGATTTTAATGAGATTAAAGTCAGAGGCTAAAAGAATGCAACTCTAGTGGTGGAATTCTGTTCCTTGTTTAGAGACAGGAGTCTAGCAACACTTGAGAAGTTTCACCTCTGGAGTTGAACTGAAGGCTGGCTTCCCTCTCATCATCTGTTTTTCTTTGGTTTTCTCTTCCAGTTGTTCCTTCATTCACATAAATCTCCAGCTCCTTTGTGCTGAAGAGTCCTAACCCATCTCTTATGACTGAATCCACACTGGAGCCTTGGACCTTTGGGAGGAAGGTGCTGAGAGGGGGACACGGGCTTCAGTGAGTGAGAGCCAAACTTTACTCAGTTTACAGTTTTCTAAAGCTGTTCTGATTTATGTACAGGTTCTTCCTTCATTTACAGGTCTTGTGAGGACTCCCTTCCCTTGGAGTCCAAGGCCTTCCAGCTCTGCAAGGTATTTTGAATTGCCAGGAATATTACCTGACCTGTGTCAGGAGGAAGCCAGCTTCCTCTGGCTCTGAATGAGTTTCTTCCATAAATTCATGCTGCCTCTTTCACCCCGCATTCCCACACCCCTTTGAGGTAGGAGGCACTCTGAGGTCCTGAATCTGATTGCTCCCTGCACCAGAGGCCCATCTGCAATGGGGAAGTGTGTGTGATACCTGTCAGGACTCTTGGTCCTCAACAGTCTACAGAAATTGATAAGATGCCAGACAAGACATTCAGGCAGGGCTTTATTGGGACTCTTGCAGCTACAGGAAGGAATGAGAACAAAACAGATTCCTTTGCTTGCTCCCTGAGTAGGGTGTTAGTTGGTTCCTTATGTAGGGTTAGGGTAGGAGTGTGTCCAGGGGGTCAGGTTGGAGGGTGGCTTAGCTGGTTTGTCCACTCTTTTGGTGGTGTTGAGTGCAATGGACACGCACAGTACCCTATTTTTGCTCCTGGCTCTTCGTAAGTGGTAGCTGGGTTTTAGGGCGGATTTTTGTATCTTGTCCAGAATTCACTCCAACTGCACATGTATGCAGTTATTTTTAGTCCCTTGTAGTTTCTTTGTATTTTGTTGCCCAAGGAGACATTTGTCTAGGTGCAAGCACTGCAACAGAGTCCCAGGTCCCAGCCTGTCTTGAGACGGAAGCTTTCCCTTAGGTTTTGTTCTCTTTTTGGCCTTGTCAAGAATCTGGCCAGTGAGAGCACAGGAAATACAGAAATGTAAGCACTTTGTTACTCAGTTTACACTTTTACCGTCACTGAATATATTTTTCAAACTTAAAATCAGTGAACATGGTGGAGCACTCAGGATTTTTTGTTTAGTTTGAAGTAAAATCATACCCAGTCAAAACCTGCTTAATCATAAAAAAGGAAATTTGACTCATTTAACTGAACCACCCAGATGGTTTCAGACATCTATAGATGGATTTATTTCAGAGTTATAGGTGGATTTAAAGATTCAAACAGTGTTATATCAGAATCGGTTTCTCTCCACATCTCAGCTCTGCATTTCAGCTCTGACTTGGCTGACAGTCTCAGGTTCCATATGGTAACATGACAGTGGCAACAAGTCTCAAACTCTTTTCTCCTTACAGTTTAAATCCAGAAATGAAGACACTTGTTTCTCTCCTAGAAGACCTGCCGTGCTTGTGTGTGCTATGTCATTTCAGTTGTGTCTGACTCTTTGCAACCCCGACCATGAACTACAGCCCACCAGGTTCCTCTATAGGCAATTCTCAAGAATACTGGAGTGGGTTGTCATGCCCTTTTCCAGGGGATCTTCCTGACCTCGGCACCGAACCTGCATGTCTTATGTTTCCTGCATTGGCAGGCAGGTTCTTTACATCTAACGCCACATGGCAAGCCCTAGCAGCATCTTATTGGCCCGGGGTTGGGTCATGTGACCATTCCTAAGCCAATTGCTGTGGCCAGAGGAATGCGCTGTGCTGAGGGACTTAGACCCAACTCCCAACTTACATGTTCACTTCTGAAGGGGAACATGGGCTGAACCTTCCAAGAGCACATGGACTGAGTGTGGGAGGGGGTGGTTTCCCAGAGAAATACAGGGATGGGGTGGGATTACCAGCACCATCGGAGGTAGATGGTAAGGAGCAAAAGTACAGATACTACACCTGAACTGACCAAGAATTTTGAACCTCCAGACTTAAAGCCAGATTGAGAGAAGTAATATGATGCCAGTGTATTGTCATTTCTGGAACATATTTTTCCTTCAGTGACGAGCCTGTCACAGAATATCAGTGATTTATGGTCACTGAGCTGTTACCTCAGCCCCTATGGTCTTTATACTTATTTGGTAATATCTCCCAGGGGAAACCAACAGAGAAAAAACCGAATCTCACCCAGTCTAGACAATGTTGGAAATTTTAAGAGAGATTGTTTGAAAACTTATTTATTATATGGGCTGAGAGCCTATAAATTGCTCTCAGTGTTTTCCAGAGAAGTGTGAAGTGCCCTGAAGGCTGCCAACAAAATGTCAAGTCAGCCAGAGAAAGTTAGAGAAACCTTTGGAAAAGACGATATTGTTTCCTATTAGCTTTCATTCCATCTGAATCTGAGCAGGTGACCTGAGGAGGGAAAGAGAGAGAAGAAAGGCATGGAATGCTGAATAAGCCCTTTACCAATAGTTTCAAAGGGAGAGATGCCACCTTCATCATTATAATTCTAAGGGAAGCACTCATGGTTTCAAAGACTTTGGAGTGTCTCTGCTTGCAGGACTTTACAGTGTGGAAAAAAGATCTCAGCACAAATTTTGGGTTGGGGGGAGGGGACATCTTTTATAAGTAAACTCAAGCTAACCAAGTGATTTCCTCCAAAGCTCATCAGATTTCTAAGAAGGCAAGCAAAATTATTAATCATGACATATATTTTAGAGTGAACACAGAACAGTGAATTTGTTCCATAGTGATCTGATAGTGTTGGGGAGAGAGAATCAGGCTGCATAGACCAGAAAGCAGGGGAGCAGAGGAGTGGATACAGGTGAATGGAAGCCATTTAATTCAGGAGTCTCCTTGAGAAACTTCTATTCCACTAGAGGAAGGGTCTCCCTGCCACCAAAGGAAGTGTCTGGGCAAATTCATTAAAGACAAAACCTTGGTAGTTCCTAGAGAATCATAGGCCCATAAACTTTGAGGGGATTTGTCTCTTGGGGCCTTGGGTGGAAAAAACATTGAGCTGGGTGGTTTTTATAAATTAAATTAATATGATGTATTACTTTTTGGAAAAGTTTTAAGTCGAAAGGCCAAAGGTCATTCCTGTGGTCCTGAGGTCTCTAAAGGACAAGTTTAGGGACTTAGGTGGCCAAGAAAAAAATTAAAAGCAGAAGATGCTAGTGGCCTTATCTGATCTAGAGCTGTAAGTCCTAAAGAACTAGTCAAATTTTCTCTCTTCTTTCCCACTTCCTCACGTCCCTACATGTAAAGATCAGGGTACCTTCTGCCTGGAAAGGGCCTCACCTAGAAAAGGCCTGGGTGGTGACCTGAGAAGGGCAGTTCTACGCTCCACGTTAGAAATTTCTTTACAGCTATTTTTGGGGTGGCTTCTTTTGAGAATACCTTTTCTCCCCTTTGGAAAGAGGTAAGACCCTAAAAGGAAGCATCTCAGATGGTTTCAGTTACAACTGTGTCTTTCTCAGGTGACAGAAGTCCTCTCTATGGTTCAGCCTAGTTTACTGAATGCAGTTTGGGGCCATAGTCTCATGATTACACATAACATGTCTCTATAGGAGGTTGCTCCTGGGAATATGACTCCTGGGATATATGTAGGCAGGAGGGGAAACTGAGACAGATGAATATGCAGAAATGGATCCTGAATATCTTGTACTCTCATTCAGACACATTCAGCCTCTTTCCATCATTATTAATTACCCTAAGTTGAATTTAAACCCAAGTCAGTCTGATGTCAAACTCACGCCCTTTTCCTTTGCTACTCAGGAATAAGGCCTTGAAGTACAGGCAGAATTTAGAAAAGCAGAGGGATGGGGAAAGAAGATCCAGCAGAGGGCAGAGGAGCAAGAACAGGCAGAAGGATGAGAAGGCCCCAGGTGTGCTAAGGGTGAAAGGTAGAAGGCTGATTGACGAGGATGTCGGTGCTGGGACAGGAGGCCCATGAGCAGTGGAAGTGAAAAGTCATGGTGGAGAAGAGGCGACCAGGATGGGACACTATCCTTAAGAAGCAGATGGATAGTCTGGGAGCTTTGAACAGACAGGGGATGTGATGGCAACAGAATGTCAGGGGCAGCTTACTGACCACAGTGGTGGATGTCTTTACAGACAAGAAGCCTATCCACTGGGCTCCATTTCCATTATTGTCTCAGAGAAGGCTGTGCTGTTGACTCTGCTGCCTTGGGGGAACTGTGGGCCCGTGCCTGAGGAGGCACAGCTCCCAGCCTGCCCTCAGCACTGTCAGTCAGAGGAAGCTGAGATCCCAGGGCTCTTGGTGGATGTTCCAGAGTCCCCACAGTCACGTTATGGCAAGATTTAGTCAAATCTTTAGTGTAGAAGAGATCTTGAAAATAGAAGAAAGGGTTTAGAAAGAAAAGAAAAAGGTTCTTTATTAGCTGCTGTTGCTGCTGCTAAGTCGCTTCAGTCCAACTCTTAGTGATGCCATGGACTGCAGCCCACCAGGCTCCTCTGTCCATGGATTTTCCAGGCAGGAGTGCTGGAGTGGGGTGCCATTGCCTTGTCTACTGCAAATGTGCAAAGACAGTTCCTGGAGGTAGGGTGGCATTCTGGATAAGCAAATGGGGAAGATGGCTTCCAAGACATAAATTGCCTCCACCCCACTTCCTATTTATTTTTAGCATTTTGGGACTAGTGTGGCAAAGATACATTTGGTTTCAAGTAATGTGGAAAAAAAAAAGACTGGCTTTAACAAATAGTGACTTGCATGACTGAAATGTCTAGAGGTAGAAACTTCCATTTTCAGCCTCAGTCTGCCCAGGGTGCTGGCTGCATCTCTCCAGCATTTCTTCTGCTCTGCTGTGGATCAACTTCATCCCCAGACTGGCTTGCTTGAGTTCAGCCTGGCAGCAGCAAGTGTAGGTTTCATATCCATACACCACTCCATCCAGAGAAAAAGAACTGTTCTTGTCCAAATCATCCAAAGTCTTGAGTTGTATCTTAATTGGATCAGTTACTGTAGTGATGAGGAGGGAGTTACCCTGATAGGTTTAGGACATTTGGGGCTGATATCAGGAATGAGGGGCTTCCCAGGTGACTCTAGGTGGCCTGCCAACACAGAAGATATAACAGACCCAGATAGGATCCCTGGGTTGGGAAGATCCCCCGGAGGGCACAGCAGTCCACTCCAATATTCTTGCCTGGAGAATCCCATGGACAGAGGAGCCTGACAGGTTATGGCCATTGGGTTGGAAAGAGTTGGACACGACTGATGTGACTTAGTGTGTGCACAGACACAGATACAGACACAGACACACACACACACACCAGGAATGAGGTAGGTCAACCTTAGTCAGACCCTATGCCTACTAATACAATGGGATGGTGAGTGATAGATATTGTGGGTGGAGGGGGCAACTAGCAATGTCCTGTGCAAGGCAGGTCACTTTCTCATTAGGGTAGAGGACAAGTACCTCCAATTTGTGGTGACTGTGTGGAAGAGAATAAAAAAAAAAAAAAAAAAAAAAAAAAACCAAAACCAAAACCCCTTATTTATACCAATACAGATCCAGGACCACAGGTGGAATGGGTATGCATTGTAATGGAAATGCCATACAGTTCACAATGCATCATTCTTTTTTGAAATTAATGAATTGCCTTATAAACATAGTAAAAGTGAAAATGTTAGTCCCTCAGTCATGTCCAACTCTTTGCAACCCCATAGACTATAGCCCACCAGGCTCCTCTGTCCCTGGAATTCTCCAGACAAGAATACTGGAGTGGGTAGCCATTCTCTTCTCCAGGGGATCTTTCTGACCCAAGAATCGAATCCAGGTCTCCTGCATTGCAGGCAGATTCTTTACCATCTGAGCCAGCAGAATTCGTATTAAACAGTTGGTCTAGATGTGCCATTTACAGATGAGCTGTTTGCTCAACATAAGTTATTACTTGAGTATATAATGGTATTTGTCAAGTCATTGAACACTTAAAGTGAGTAACAAAAATTTACTATGAAAATAAAGTATCTAAATAAATAATATTTTCTTTTTTGCCACAAAATATACCATTTGCAGCAAAAGCAATGATACAGAATTATCTGCTCTATGACACTTCCATACTCTTGTTACAGAGATAGATAAATTGATGGATAAGGTGAATTATCTCCCTTTACCATGTTTTTCCTAAAGATCTTGATAGACACAGGCTTCTGGTTGCTTCCCTCTTGACGAGACACAGAAAAGTTGATGACAGCTGTTCACCATCCCCTCCCCCCACCCAAGCTAGAGCACAGCATCTCTCTATGTAAAATTAATTTGAAAACTAGTATGATTTCCTTGGGGCTTCCCTTATAGCTCAGTTAGTAAAGAATCTGCCTGTGATGCAGGGGACCTCGGTTCTATTCCTCGGTTGGGAAGATCCCCTGGAGAAGGGAAAGGCTGCCGCTGCTGCTGCTAAGTTAGTTCAGTCATGTCCGACTCTGTGCGACCCCATAGATGGCAGCCCACCAGGCTCCTCCATCCCTGGGATTCTCCAGGCAAGAGCACTGGAGTGCGGTGCCATTGCCTTCTCTAAGGGAAAGGCTACCCATTCCAATATTCCGCCTGGAGAATTCCATGGACTATGCACTCCATGGGGTTGCAAAGAGTCAGATACAACTGAGCAACTTTTACTTCACTTCACTTCCTGTTTTCCTTGGGATCTCCAGGTGGCGCTAGTGGTAAAGAACCCATTTGCCAATTTAGGAGACATAAGAGATGCGGGTTCAATCCTGGGTTGGGAAGATACACTGGAGGAGGGCATGGCAACTCATTCCAGTATTCTTGCCTAGAGAATCCCATGGACAGAGGAGTCTGGCAGGCTACACTCCATGGGGTCAAAAAGAGTTGAACACACGTACACATGTTTTATTTAGCACACAAGTACACATATTTTCCTAGCTCGCTGTGTCTTTAAGGTGATTTGATACAGGTATAGAAAGTCATTGCAATAGGCCCAGCAGGTGCAACAGAAGACCCACAGGTCCCTCACTTCTTCAGGGGATGAAGAAACTCAAGAGAGATCTTTCCTGTTGTAGGTGTGGAGAGGCTTCCTTTACGTGTTCAAGGAAATCAAAATGAGAGGAGTTTGTGATAGTGTTGGATTTTTAAGCTCTTTTGGAATGTGCTGTTCCATAATGCTGGGATATAATCATCAACATCAGCTAAATAGCACCTCTGAAGAGACAGGACTGAGCCATGCGCTGGGGACAGAACAGTGCAACAAATCACCTAGATGATAGAGTTTGACAGTTTGTAGCTTTAGGTCATCAAGGACATGGGTTTTTTCTTTCTCATCTGTGGAAGAGCTCCATAGAGCACCTGGGATCCCAAATCTGTCCCCTACTAGTCTGTCTCAGGAGCTGAAATTTCATTTAAAATAGCTTTTTTTTTGTCCTTGAGACTCATGTACTCAGACTTTGTTGATTACACCCTTCAGCACAAGGCACATTATCATCCCCTGTTTGGTGCAAACTCTCTTTCATCTATTTTATCTCCATTTTCCCCTTTTATCCCACAAGCCCACTTCATTTTCTGTATTCTGTAAGAGCACATTCTAGAATACTTTATGTCCATCCATTCAATTCACCTTCCATGTGTTTATTCAGATAAGTTTGTTCTTAAAGATCTGTAATGCAGTTTTTTTATTTATGTGATTGGTTCTGTGCTGTAGATCTCCTTTTGTTTACTTTTTCCACTCAATATGTTGTTTAGACTTATCCATGTTGCTGTGTTAAAATAAAATCTATTCCTTTCTCCCCCTTTAGAACATTCTATCATAGGAAAATTCCACAATTATTTATCCAGAGGGACAACTAGGTTGCTTTCTCCTCTTTGTTATCATAAACGATATAGTGATAAAGACTTTTGCATGTTTCTCCTTATACTTGGATTTGTGTAACAGTTTCTCCCAGATAAACATCAAGATATGGGGTACTGCTTGTCATTCAGATCTTCAAGATTGTCCTCAAACATGACAACACCAGTTACTCTTCCCAGCCAGGCACTAGGTAGTAGTGGTTTAATTTATGTCAATAATTGGATATTTTATCACAGCAAGAACTCTTGTGTCCCACTAAGAGGGAGGCAACCAGAAGCTTGTGGCTATTGAGCTCATTGGGTCAAACATGGTGTTTTCTTTCTTTTTCTATTCTTTATTTTTCATTTGGCTGAGAGGGTACTTCACTGAGGCACACATGGGCTTCTCTTGTCTTGGTGAGCAAGCTTCTCTAAGTATGGAGCATGGGCTCTAGAACGCGTGTGCAAGCTCAGTAGCTGTGGTGGGTGAGATTCTCTAGTTGCAGTGGGCGGGCTTAGTTGCCCTGTGGTTTGTGGGATCTTAGTTCCCTGACCAGAGAGTGAACCTGCACACCTGCTTTGGAAGTGGATCACCAGGAAAATCCAATCTTTAACCACTGGACCACCAGGGAAGTCTAGTGTTTTCTTATTTTAATGTGCAATTCTCTGATTACCAGTGAGATTGAGAATTTCTTCATACACTCATCAGCAATTTGTGGTTCCCTTCTTGGTTTTCCCACATCATTTGTCTGCATTTGTTCTTAGGTTTCTTACCTTTTAATCACTGATATGGTAGGGAAAACAAGGGGGAAGGGTTTGTGCAAACTACCATGTGTTTAACCATTATCCTATTGACATGTGGTCATTTCCAGCTTAAGATAAAGCAGCAAGTTGGTTTATTTAAAATATTTCAGTGTAATTCACATATTAGTAACAGACTAGCACAGAAAAAATTCTCTTAATAGACACAGAAAACATATTTACAAAATTACAATGACACATGATGAAAACACTCAGAAAATTAGGAATAGGGAGTTCCCTGGTGGTCCAGTGGTTAAGAATCTGCCTTCCAATGCAGGGTATGTAGGTTTGATCCCTTGTTGGGGAACTAAGATCCCACATGCCACAGGGCTGCTAAGCCGACACATTGCAACTAAAGAAATCCCACATGCTACAAAGAAGAGCCAGCACAGCCAAAACAAAAAGAAAAAAGAAAATCAGGAATAAATGGAAATTCCTACAGTAATTCCGAAAGTAATGCTCAAAATTCTCCAAGCCAGGCTTCAGCAATACGTGAACCGTGAACGTCCAGATGTTCAAGCTGGTTTTAGAAAAGGCAGAGGAACCAGAGATCAAATTGCCAACATCTGCTGGATCATCAAAAAAGCAAGAGAGTTCCAGAAAAACATCTATTTCTGCTTTTTTGACTATGCCAAAGCCTTTGACTGTGTGGATCACAATAAACTGGAAAATTCTGAAAAAGATGGGAATACCAGACCACCTGACCTGCCTCTTGAGAAATCTGTATGCAGGTCAAGAAGCAACAGTTAGAACTGGACATGGAACAACAGACTGGTTCCAAATAGGAAAGGAAGTACGTCAAGGCTCCTGCTTATTTAACTTCTATGCAGAGTACATCATGAGAAACGCTGGACTGGAAGAAACACAAGCTGGAGTCAAGATTGCTGGGAGAAGTATCAATCACCTCAGATATGCAGATGACACCACCTTTACGGCAGAAAGTGAAGAGGAACTAAAAAGCCTGTTGATGAAAGTGAAACAGGAGAGTGAAAAAGTTGGCTTAAAACTCAACATTCAGAAAATGAAGATTATGGCATCCAGTCCCATCACTTCATGGGAATTAGATGACGAAACAGTGGAAACAGTGTCAGACTTTATTTTTGGGGGCTCCAAAATCACTGCTGATGGTGATTGCAGCCATGAAATTAGATGATGCTTACTCCTTGGAAGAAACGTTATGACCAACCTAGAGAGCATATTCAAAAGCAGAGATATTACTTTGCCGACTAAGGTCCGTCTAGTCAAGGCTGTGGTTATTCCTGTGGTCATGTATGGATGTGAGACTTGGACTGTGAAGAAGGCTGAGCGCTGAAGAATTGATGCATTTGAACTGTGGTGTTGGAGAAGACTCTTGAGAGTCCCTTGGACTTCAAGGAGATCCAACCAGTCCATTCTGAAGGAGATCAGCCCTGGGATTTCTCTGGAAGGCATGATGCTAAAGCTGAAACTCCAGTTTTGGCCACCTCCTGCAAAGAGTTGGCTCGTTGGAAAAGACTCTGATGCTGGGAGGGATTGTGGGCAGGAGGAAAAGGGGATGACAGAGGATGAAATGGCTGGATGGCATCACTGACTGGATGGACGTGAGTCTGAGTGAACTCCGGGAGTTAGTGATGGACAGGGAGGCCTGGCATGCTGCGATTCATGGGGTTGCAAAGAGTCGGACATGACTGAGCCATTGAACTGAACTGAACTGAAACCTGATAGAGCACTTAAAAAAAACCTACAGTTAACATCATACTCAGTGTTGAAAGATTGAATGATTTCCCCCAAGTTTAGGAAGCAAGGGAAGCATGACCCCTCTCATCATATCTCTTTAACATTGTACTGGAAGTCATAGCCAGTGCAATAAGGCAGGAAAAGAAGTAAGAATTTAAATTGGGAAAGAAGAAGTAAAATCGTTTTTATTCAAGGATAACATTATTGTCTCCATAGAAAATCTTAATAAACCTAATAAAAAGCTATGAAACTAAAAAAAAAAATTGTAGGCTTGCAGGACAGAATGTCAATGCACAATAGCAGACTGTATTTCTATATACTAGCTTTCCTAGTGGCTCAGTCGGTAAAGAATCTACCTGCAATGCAAGAGACCTGGGTTTGATCCCTGGGATATGAAGATCCCCTGGAGAAGGGAATGGCAACCCAATCCAGCATTCTTGCCTGGAAGAATTCCATAGACAGAGGATCATGGTAGGCAAGAGTCCATAGCGTCACAAAGAGTCAGACACAACTAAGCAACTAACACTTATACTAGCGACGAACACATCAGAATTAAAATTAAAAATGCTATTTAAAATAGTATTGAGAACACAACATTATTTAGGGAAAATATAGAACACTGGGGGAGAATTTTTAAATACACAGAAAATCAGTATATATTGAATATATGTTTAGTATACTGGAAAATTATTGCTGGGAGAAAATTTAGAAGACCTATGAGACTTCTAGTTTCTGGTTCTGCATGTAAGGAGCTTAGACACAATTGTTCCAGGGTTCTCTGGTGACTCTGTAGTAGAGACTCCATCTGCCAATTCAGAAAACATGAGTTCCATCCTTGGTCGAGAAGATGAAACTCTTAAGAAACTCCTATTTGCCACAGGGCAAATAAGCCTATGCGCCACAACTGCTGAGCCCGTGCTTTAGAGCCCAGGAGCTGCAACCGTGAGCACATGTGCCACACCCACTGAAGCCCACATGCCCTGGAGCCTACGCTCCACAAAAGAAGCCACTGTAATGAGAAGCCTGCACACCGCAACTAGAGAGTAGCCCCTGCTCGCTGCAACTAGATAAGGGCCCTTGAAGCAACCAAGGCCTAGCACAGACAAATAAAATAAACAAAATCATAAAAGTAAGTCATTACTCTGTCTTAACTACAGGTGAAAAACTGACCCGACTGAAAAAAAACTCTTTTTGAATCTGTCAAAGAGGAGAGGAGACAAGGAAAACTGCTGCCCCCAAGACTGAAGCGACAGGAATACAGAGGGTCCCGGCTCACTGCAGCAGAGACTCAACTAATGGAAATTGCCAAGGGAACCAGGGGGAATAGGAAAACTTAAACTGTAATTGATTAATTGTCAGAGGCCTCCTGTGGACAAATCTGAAAGTTAAAATCTCTAAAAGAATGCAGTCATAGGGTAATGTGAGGTTTACCTCCAGGAGCTTGACCAGCTTCCCACAGTAAGTAGAGAAAACTCCCTTGTGCTTCCCAGAGGAGCAGGGGAAAGGAGTCATTTTGAAATCTGCAGATCACTTTGTTCTTCCTAACAAAGCTTGCATTCATGGGAAACTAGTTAATAAGAGCTTAACCTGCTGCAGTGTTTTCAGAGCCCAGCTGACTTAGGGAGAGAAAAAACAAACAAATCAGGCTAGCTCTAGCCTATTCTGTCCCACCTAATGGAGAGAAAAAAATGGAGAAACTCTTATGAAGTCCACAGACCAGGAACATTGTACAGTTGAACACTTCCCCTCCCCCACACCTTCCCACTACATCTCTGAGGGCCTATTTACCAGAGTTTCTTTCATCCTGTAAATCATGTGCAGCTGTCAGGGAAAAAAATCACAAAGCATACTTTTTGCATGCCTTTGCCTTTTTGGCAAAAAACACAATTTGAAGAGACAGAGCAAGCAGCAGAACCAGGCGTGGCAGGGATGTTGGAATTATCAGACCAAGAATTCAAAACAAATGTGATCAACAATGTATGGGTCCTGTGGATAAAGTAGACAGAATTAAAGAACAGTGAGCAATGTGTGCAGAGAGATGGAAATCTGGAAATCTCTTTTTTGGCCACATGGCAAGCAAGATCTTCCCTGACCAGGGATTGAACTCATGCTCCTGTATTCACTGGGAGCTCAGAATCTTCACCACTGGACCACCAGGGAAGTCCAGAGAGATGGAAATCATAAGTTAGAACCAAAAATAAATGCTAGAGATAGAACCTCCTGTAACAGAAATGAAGAATGACTTTGATGGGCTTATTAGTAGACTGGACATGATTGAGGGAAGAATCTTTGCGCTAGAGGATGTAACAATAGAAGCTTTGAGAACTGAAAGGCAAAGAGAACAAAGACTGGAGAAAAAAAAAAAAAAGAACAGAATATCCAAGGACTGTGGGACAACAAAAGGATGAGCATCTATGAAATGGGAATACATGATGGAGAAAAAAGGAGGGAACCAAAGAGATATCTGAAACGATAATGATTAGACTTGCCCCAAGTTAATGTCAGACACCAAATCACAGATCCGGGAAGCTCAGAGAACAAAATCATACATAGGCATACCATTTTCAAACTACAGAGAGTAAGAGAGAATAAATAGAATCCTGAAAGAAGCCAGAGGGGGGAAAATGTTATTTATAGAGGAACAAAGACAAGGAATTACATATATCTCCTCAGAAACCATGAAAGAAATGAGTGGAGAGAAATACTTAAAGTGCTGGAAGAAAAACCCATCAAACTAGAATTTTATACTCTGTGGAATTAACCTTCACAAATGAAGGAGAAATTGACAAACAAAAATTCATTTATCAGACAAATAAAAATTAAGAGAACTTGTGGCCAGTAGTAGTCTTACAAGAAGTTCTTTGGAGAAAAGGAACAACAAAAATCAGTAACTTGGGTCTACATGAAGTAAGGAAGCACACTGAAGAAGAAATACATGAAGATGAAATAAAAACTTGTTTTTCTTATTCTTAATTGATTGAATATATATATACAATTATATTCAAAATAACACCCACAATGTATTTGATTATGTATATATATATGTATTTGCTTATGTATATATTAACTTATTTGTATATATATGCTTATATATACTTTCAAAGACATAAGAAATGGAATAATACACTATATCAATTTGAAGACTCGATATTAAGAGGTCAGTTCTCCAGAAATTGATCTATAGATCCAAAGGAATTCCAACTGAGATTCTAGAAGGTTCTTTATAGCTTCTTTAATAAGCAGATTCTATGATTTTTATAGAAATGCAAGAAACTTAGAATAGCCAAAGCCAGTTTTATAGAGTAGATTAACAAGGGAGGACACACAGTACTTACTTTCCAGACTTATTACACAAAGCTGCAATAATCAGGGTAGTTTGGATCTGGCATAAAGATAGACATGTAACTCAATGAAATAGAATGAAGAGTCCAGAAATGGACCACTGTGTATATGGTCAATTGATTTTCAACAAAGGTGTGATGATAATTCAATGAAGGAAAGCTAGTCTTTCCAACAAATGGAGTGGAATCAATTAGCTAGTCATTTGGAGAAACAAATTGAGACAGTCATTTCCTAGGCAGGTTGATAAGAAGTCTAGGGGTCCCCAAGGAGAGAGGGGTCTGGAATTCTCAAGGAGGAAGAAAGGATAAACTTATTTCTCTACATTCCTTAGGATTATATAACAACAATGTATTTTGCCTGAGGACAGTCTCTGGATTAAACCTTCTGGCTAATTCTGTTATCTTAAAATGTAAAGTATTGGAGTAGGTCTGGTGAGGTCTTTACAACCTCCAGACCTTCTTTGGATTAGTTGGAGAATATATAAACTCATTGCTAAGACTAGCAGGCGGGTACTCTTTCTACCCCCTTCTGATGCCTATGTCAGAAGCTTTCTCTATCTCCTTTACACTTTAATAAACTTTATTACACAAAAGCTCTAAGCGATTCAAGCCTCGTCTCTGGCCCCGGATTGAATTCTTCTCCTCCGGGGGCCAAGAATCCCGGCGTCGTGATTCAACAACAACCTTTCAAAATGAACCTTGATCCTCCTTTCATACTATCTGTAAAAATTAAGCTGTAACAGAACATATTGTAATATAAAAGCTAAAACCATACCTTTTCCAGAAGTAAATATAGGAGAAAATGTTTTACGACCATGGCTGAGATAACAGTTTCCTAGATAAAACACAAAAAGCAGATACTATGAAAGAAAAAATTTGATTAGTTAGACTTCATGAAAATTAAGGATTTGCCCTTTGGCAGCCCTGTTAAGAAAATAAAAATGCAAGTCTCAGGCTGGGAGAAAAACTTTGTCAGCCATGTATTGGGTAAAGGACTTGCATCCAGAATATATAAAGAACTCTTAAAACTTACTTTTCAGAGTTCAAAGAACCCATTTTTTAAAAAAATGAACACGTATTTGATGACCCTTTACCAAAGAAGATAAAGAAATGGCAAATAGGCATATAAAAAGGTACTTAATATCATTTGTCAGAAAGTAAATTCAAATTAAAACCTCAACGAAATATCACTATACACAATTTAGCATAGCTGGATTGAAAAGCTGATATTAATAATACCAACTGTTAGAGAGGATGTAGAACTGGAACACACAAATTATGGGAGAGGAAGATGGCATGGCCACTATGGAAAATAGCTTGGTGCTTTTGTAGAAAGTTAAATATATATGTACCACAGACTCAAATATTCCAATTCTAGATTTTTATCCTAGCAGAATTAAAGTATATTCCACATAAGTATCTGTACATAAAGTTCATAGCAACTTTATTCAAAATCGATAAAAACTAAGAACAATGTAGATGTCCCTCAGCAGGTGAATGGACAAATGGTGATATGTGTGCGCAATGAAATTATACTCAGTAATAAAAAGAAACTGTCTGATGATAGATGCAACAACACAGTTGACGCTTTTAAAATACTTATTTATCAATATTTTATTTATTTGACAGTGCCAGATTTTAGTTGCAACATGTGGGACCGTCCATCTTTGCTGCGGCAGGCAGAATCTTTAAAGTGGTGGCACATGAACTCTAGTTGCAGCATGTGGGATCGAGTTCCCTGATCAGACTGGAGCCCCCTGCATTAGGAATGTGCAGTCTCAGCCACTGGACCACTAGGGAAGGCCTCGAATCTCAAAAGCATGGGGCTGAATGAAAGAAAACTCCAAAGAACATATACCCTATTCTTCCATTTTAGGACATTCTAGAAAGAGCTAAACTGTAGTGACAGGATGAAGATTGTGGTGGCCTGAAGCCAGGAACTTTGGGGGGTGCCACAGGGAACTTTTGGGGATGATGAAAATATGCAATATCTTCACTGTGGGGGTTGTTACAAGATAGTATACTTTTGTCAAAACTTCTCACACTGTGCACTTAAAACAGGTGACATGATCAACGCTAGACTTTAATAAATCTGATTTTCCAACTGTTCTAGTGTTCGCTGTGTTGTAATGTTTCCATATTGTTGGACAGTGGATCCAGCATCAGAATGCTGGAGGGTTTGGGATAGGGCATAGGGGGAGTACTTTGAAGAAAGGGAAGCAGCTTGGATTGGGAAGGTGTCCACAGCTTTAGGCAAGCCTCTGACATCAGGCTTATCATTACCAAATAAAGTATGGCTTCTGTCTGAATAAACTAATCATAGCAGTAACTATCAGACCTCCCAGGTGGTGTTAGTGGTAAAATATCCGCATGCCAATGCAGGAGACATTAGAGACACAGGTTCGATCCTTGGATTAGGAAGATCTCCTGGAGTCAGTTCAGTCAGTCAGTTCAGTCGCTCAGCTGTGTCCGACTCTTTGCGACCCCATGAATTGCAACATGCCAGGCCTCCCTGTTCATTACCATCTCTGAGTTCACTCAGACTCATGTCTATTGAGTCAGTGATGCCATCCAGCCATCTCATCCTCTGTCGTCCCCTTCTCCTCCTGCCCCCAATCCCTCCCAGCATCAGTCTTTTCCAATGAGTCAGCTCTTCGCATGAGGTAGCCAAAGTACTGGAGTTTCAGCTTTAGCATCATGCCTTCCAAAGAAATCCCAGGGTTGATCTCCTTCAGAATGGACTAGTTGGATCTCCTTGCAATCCAAGGGACTCTCAAGAGTCTGCTCCAACACCACAGTTCAAAAGCAGCAATTCTTTGGTGCTCAGCCTTCCTCACAGTCCAACTCTCACATCCATACATGACCAGAGGAAAAACCATAGCCTTGACTAGATGGACCTTAGTCAGCAAAGTAATGTCTCTGCTTTTGAATATGCTATCTAGGTTGGTCATAACTTTTCTTCCAAGGAGTAAGCATCTTTTAATTTCATGGCTGTAGTCACCATCTGCAGTGATTTTGGAGCCCCCCCAAATAAAGTCTGACACTATTTCCACTGTTTCCCCATCTATTTCCCATGAAGTGATGGGGCCAGATGCCATGATCTTCGTTTTCTGAATGTTGAGCTTTAAGCCAACGTTTTCACTCTCCTCTTTCACTTTCATCAAGAGGCTTTTTAGCTCCTCTTCACTTTCTGCCATAATGGCAACCCACTCCAGTATTCTCTCCTGGAGAATCCCATAGACAAAGGAGCCTGGTGGGCTATGGTCCATAGGGTCATAAAGAGTTGGACACGACTAAAGTGATTTAGCACACATGCATGCTGTGCAAACCTTATACACTTTAATCCTCATATACATCATGTGGGATCTATACCATAAGCCTTATTTTTCTCAGGAAAAAACTGAAGCTCCTGATAGTTAATAGACCTGTCAAGTCACTTGGACAGTGAGCTCTGACTGGAGTGAAGGACGATTAGGAAAGCAGGATACGCTCTTTTTTTCTTTTTAGTCTTATCCTGGCTTTGTTATTGTTATCAAGAATAGCAAACCCAAATGCCTTTAGTTGCCAGGTAGGTAGGTCATATGGAAGAGTAGGGAGCCTGGGTATCAGACTGCTTACAGGGGGGAGTTGTGAGGAACATGCCCCATCTAAAGAGCCAGCAGCTTGTCAGCTCTGGCCAAGTTCTGCCAAGCAGGAGTGCCAGCTCCATGTGGCCAGCTCTTGTTTTCCAGGAGAAGCACAAATCTGAATTTAAAAGTAATCTTTAAAGTGAAATATCCTAGCTTGAAAATTAAGAACAATTTTATATGAACCTAGCTAAACACATTATGGGCCCCAAATTTTTCAAGATCTGTCCAATATAATTTTCTTTGAATCTAAGATTAAGAACCAAAAGAAGGGAAATTTTTTTTTTTGCCATATGCTGTATTCAGAGATCTGGAAGGGTGTATTGAGTTTTTGGATGACATGCTACTTTAAACTTTCTTGGCAGTTGCATTAGTCAGAGTTTTCCAGAGAAGCAAGAACCAACATATATGAGATATATAAATTTATTTTAAGGAATTAGTTCATGTGATTATGAATACCCAGGAAAGAGCCAAAGTTGCAGGTCGAGTCTGACAGATTCCTGCAGAATTCCTTCTTGTTTAGGGGAGGTCAGTCTTTTTCTTTCTTTCTTTCTTTCTTTTTTTCCATTTAGGCCTTCAACTGATTGTATGAGGCCCACCACTCTATGGAGGACATTGTGCTTCACTCTAAGTTTACTGATTTAAGTGTTAATCTCATCCAAAAAAGAAAGAAAGAAAGAAACTCTTACAGAAATATCCAGAATAATGTTTGGCTATATAGCTGTATGCTGTGGCCCAGCCAAGTTGGCACATAAAATTAACCATCCAGTTGGTAATATGCATAATGGAGGGGCAGATTTGACAGGTAAGGCTGGGCTTCCTTAAGGGCCTGGAGCAGGGACTGATCTGGGCTGTGATCAGCAGTCTTATATTTGGGACTGTGTTCCATACCAGCTGTCTCTAGAATGTCACCAGAAACACATCTAGGAAACTAGAAAGCAGGGACAGCAGCCTGTTATCCAGACTCGGCAGCCTTAATATAATAACTTTCAAGGAAAAGGTTGAAGTCAGAAGTTTGTTGCTGCTTGGAACAACTTTGTTAATGAGTATAGAACTTAAGGCTAAAAGCCAGGAGGTTGGAGACTGAAGCTCTTGTGAGTCAGTGAGTGAAGATCTTACCTGCCTGCAGTTCTGTTGATCATACTTGGCCATGGACAGAAAGAATACCTTGATTTGCATGTATTTTATAACCCAAAGAATCATTTATTTGTTCAATCAAGCATCAAATGGGAAAAAAAAAAAAAAGAAACGCTGCCTGAAGAGGCTGAGTGGAAGAGCCAAACTGGACCCAACCCCTAGTGCTCAGAGTATGAGCTGTGCCCCCATGTACAGTGTACACGCTGTGCTCGGCAAGGTTGGAGCCTGTGCTCAAAGGCTGGAGGTCCAGCTTCCAGCTCTGATCAGTTAAGAAACTGATCCACTCCCAAGAGGGTGTTGGGGGAGAACATTAAGCAACCACTTGACCCTTGGCATCCTCATATCCTAAATAAGAACATTTCCCGAGCTTGTGTTGGTGCATTTTTGGCTACACACTCTTTGATGTTCTTTTTACATGTTAATAATTTTGTAATATTGCTTAAGACTAAATAAGTGGTAATTCAGGGTTTCCTCTAGCATGGTGGATTCAAATTTGCTTTTTAATGTTGATTATTTTAGAAATATTTCTTTTGGTTGAAGAATTTATTTTAGGACATGTCATGTAAATTTTTAGGTTCGTCACATTTGGAAACCTTCAAGGTTTTTTTTTTTCACATTGTCTCATATATTTGCTTAAATATTTGTGTAAGATATCATAAAATTAAATAGTTGGGCCTTTATATAATTTCTCCATTCTTTGAGGCATCTTTTTTTACCTTGTTTTAATATTTCTAGGAATTTTAACAAATCAAATTGATTTGCCCTTAGAGGAATTGAGTAAGGCAGTATTTTCCAACCTTTCTGGCACCAGAGACCAGTTTCATGGAAGTTAGTTTTTCCAGGGACTGGGGCGGGAGGATGGTTTCATGATGATTCAAGCTTATTATGTTTATTGTGCACTTTATTTCTTTTATTATTACATCAACTCCACCTCAGATCATCAGGCACTAGATCTCGGAGGTTGGGGACCCCTGGACTAAAGCGTCCTTGAAATGCTTAACACTAGGCAAAAGAGAAAAAATTATGAGATTTCAAAATGCTTTAAAGGAGCCGCACAGACTACATTGGTCTAACCAGGTGGGGTGGCGCCAGTGGTAAAGAATCCACCTGCCAATGCAGGAGACACAAGAGACACGAGTTCTATCCCTGGGTCAAGAAGATCCCCTGGAGTAGGAAATGACAGCCTACTCTAGTATTCTTACTTGGGAAATCCCATGGACAGAGGAGCCTGGTGGGCTAGTCCATGGGGTCGCAAAAGAGCAGGATGTGAGTTAGCGACAAAACAACAATGATTTTAGCAGGTTTCTTTTATATTTCACCTGTTACTCTGTACTCAGATTGGAGGAGAGAAAGAGGGCTTCAAATTATGTACTTACAGTGCTACATTGACCCAAGTCCCACTCTCCTTTCTGTTTTAAATTATGGGATGTGAACGCATGGTGGGTCAATGATCAAACTCACACAGCTTATGGAAATAAAGTTCACTTGGTTTGAAGGATGTGGACTGGAGGGGAATGGTAGGGAGAGGGCCAGCTTATACAACCTTTGTGCATGCGTGAGGCACAGGTGAAGCTCAGAACAAGATATAAAAACCCTGCATAAGATACAAAACTACCTGGAAAGGACACACCTGTTAATTCAGCTTACTAACACTAAAGGGCAGAATTTAAGCCCAGATATACTTCCCATGTGAACCTGAGCTCCAAAGACAACTTCCAAAGCCAGAAGTGTTGTTACTTAAACCCCGAATTAGTTATGCTATGGTGGTTGTGGAGAGTATCAATATTTCACATTATTTAATTTTCACTTTAATTACCTGGAATGTGACTTGTTATTTGGAAATGACTCTTGAGAATACCTTGGACAGCAAGGAGATCAAACCAGTCAATCCTAAAGGAAATCAACCCTGAATGTTTACTGGAAGAACTGATGCTGAAGCTGATGCCCTTGTATTTTGGCCACCTGATGTGAAGAGTCAGTTCATTAGAAAAGACCCTAATGCTGGGAAAGAGTGAAGGGAGGAGGTGAAGGGATCGACAGAGGATGAAATAGTTGGATGGCATCAATAATTCAAATGACAAGAATTTGAGCAAACTCTGAGAGGTAGTGAAGGACAGGGAAGCCTGGCATGCTGCAGTCCATGGGACTGTGAGTCAGACACGACTGAGTGACTGAACAGCAACAAGGGGTAGGATGTCAACCTTTTGACCCATAAATTCTATTTTTTCCCTGCCTAGTAGTTTTTTATGTCTACTCCACATGGCCTGGGATGGGGAGGGGGTTGTCAGGTGGAAGGAATTGGAGGACTTTATCTATAACTTTCCTGTGGGAGGACATTTTTAAAAAAAATTTTATTGAAGTGAAGTTGACTTACATATTTGTGTTAATTTCTGTTGCACAGCAAAGTGATTCAGTTATGCATATGTATATTGTTTTTCATATCCTTGCCATAATGGTTTATCACAGGATATTGAATATAGTTCCCTGTCCTATATAGTAGGACTTTGTTGTTTATCCCTTCTTTATTTTATTTTTGGCTGTGCCATGTAGCATGAAAAATCTTAGTTTCCCCACCCAGGATTTGAACCTGTGCCTCCGGCAATGGTAGCACAGAGTCCTAATCCCTGGGCTGCCAGGGAATTCCCTATCCACTCTCTATATACTAGTTTGCATTGGTTAATCCCAAACTCCCAATTCATACCTCCCCCTCACCCCCATCACCAGAGGACATCTTTTGCAGATTAAGTTATAACATAGCAAGCAAATAACAATTTTAGTTTCCTGTGCACATATTTGTTTATAACTGGCTTTTCTAGACTGGCTGGACCAGTTTTGGAGCAGAGGTGGGGTTATTTCAAAGACTTTCTTTCAAAGCTTTGTTTTCAGAACTCATTTCCCCCTCTTACTCTCAAAGGGGGGAAAAATGATAGCTCGGTATAGTTTATTTACTAGCAGCTTTTCCAAGGGAATTGAAGTTCAGCATTTCAAAGGCTTTGTTTTCAGGACTTTTTTCTTTCCAGTTTTTTTCCCTTAGAGATAAAAGTTAGATCTATACAGTTTACAAATGAAGTTCTTCTATAGGGATTTGTGGGCAGGTTCTTTCAGGGTTGCCATAAGTATTCATTGTCAAATTTTCCCCAGTTCCTAGTCTGCTGGGTTCAAGCAGAAAGGGGCTTCAGCCTGTGACTTTGGACTGGGGGGCTGTAGCTGCCATCGTATCACCCCCACTCAGTCTGGTGTCCACTTTATAGCTGCTCAGCTTCTGGCTGCTACCCAGGCCCCAACTCAGCCTCTGACAACATCCACTTTCATGTTCATGTCTATCCTGGCCTCTAGCCAATCTCTAGCCTGGGATTGGCCAAGTACTACCTCAGCCCCACAGCTTCTTGATGAGCTCCTCAGCCTGCAGCATCCATGCCCCACCTTGTCATTTCATCAGCTGAGAGTGCGTCTTTGAAGTCATCTCTGTGGGAGAAGTGAAAGGCAAAGGAGAAAGGGAAAGATACACCCATCTGAATGTAGAGTTCCAGATTATAGCAAGGACAGATAAGAAAACCTTCTCAAGTGAACAATGCAAAGAAATAAAGGAAAACAATAGAATGGGAAAGACTAACAATCTCTTCAAGAAAATTAGAGATACCAAGGGAACATTTCATGTAAAGTTGGGCATGATAAAGGACAGAAATGGTAAGGACCTAACAAAAGCAGAAGAGATTAAGAAAAGGTGACAAGCATACACAGAACTATATAGAAAAAGTCTTAATGATCTGGTTAACCACAGTCTGGTTAAACCAAATTTAACCACAATCTGGTCACTCACCTAGAGCCAGACATCCTAGAGTGTGAAATCAACTGGGCCTTAAGAAGTGTTACTACGAACAAAACTAGTGGAGGTGATGGAATTCCAGTTGGGCTATTTCAAATTCTAAAAGATTATGCTGTTAAAGTGCTGCACTCAATATGCCAGCAAATTTAGAAAACTCAGCAGTAGCCATAGGGTTGGAAAATGTCAGTTTTCATTCCAATCCCAAAGAAGGGCAATGCCAAAGAATGTTCAAATTACTGCACAATTGCCCTCATTTCACATGCTAGGAAGGTAATACTCAAAATCTTTCAAGCAAAGCTTCAACAGTCCATGAACTGAGACTTCCAGATGTACAAGCTGGATTTAGAAAAGCCAGAGGAACCAGAGATCAAACTACCAACATCTGCTGGACTGTGGAAAAAGCAAGGGAATTCCAGGAAAACATCTACTTCTGCTTTATTGACTATGCTAAAGTCTTTGACTGTGTGGATCACAACAAACTGTGGATAATTCTTCAAGAGATGCGAATACCAGACCACCTTACCTGTCTCCTGAGAAACCTGTATCCAAGTCAATAAGCAACAGTTAGAACTGGACGTGGAACAACAAACTGGTTCAAAACTGGGAAAGGGGTACATCAAGGCTGTATATTGTTACTCTGTTTATTTAACTTCTATGCAGAGTACATCATGTGAAATGCCAGGCTGGATGAAGCACAAGCTGGAATCAAGATTACCGAGAGAAATATCAACAGCCTCAGATATCAGATGATACCACTCTAATGACTGAAAGTGAAGAGGAACAATAGAGCCTCTTGATGAGGGTAAAAGAGGAGAGTGAAAAAGCTGACTTAAAACTCAAAAAACTTAAAATTCAAAATACTAAGATAATGGCATCTAGTCCTATCACTTCATGACAAGTAGAAGTGGAAAAAGTAGAAGCAGGGATAGATTTTATTTTCTTGGGCTCCCAAATCACTGCAGATGGTGACTGCAGCCATTAAATTAAAAGACATCTGCTCCTTGGAAGGAAAGCCATGAAAAACATAGATTCTGTATTAAAAAGCAGAGACATCACTTTGCCAACCTTAAAGGTCTGTGTATTCAAAGCTGTGATTTTTCCAATAGTCATGTACAGATGTGAGAGCTGGATCATAAAAAAGGCTAAGCATTGAAGAATTGATGCTTTTGAACTGTGGGGATGGGGAAGACTCTAGAGAGTCCCTTGAACTGCAAGGAGATCAAACCAGTCAATCCTGAAGGAAATCAACCCTGAATATTCATTAGACGGACTGATGGTTAAAGCTGAAGCTCCAATACTTTGGCCACCTGATGTGAGCAGCCAACTCACTGAAAAAGACCCTGATGCTGGGAAAGATTGAAGGCAGGAGGAGAAGGGGACAACAGAGGATGAGATGATTGGATGGCATCATCAACTCAATGAACATGAGTTTGAGCAAACTCTGGGAGATAGTGAAAGACAGGGAAGCCTGGTGTGCCGCAGTCCATGAGGTTGCAAAGTTGGACACCACTGAGTGACTGAACAACAACCACCTCAACTTGGGTATCTGATGCTTTCTGATGAATTGGCCTATAACTAGAAGCTCTAAAATGCTATCTCCTGCAGCTACAGACTGTTTCTCAGCCTTCACATTCCCCTTTCCCACTTTTAAGGAGCTATTTTTGTGTGCAGTCCCCTAGCTGCTGCCAGCGAGAGGAATGGTTGTGCAAATTGATAATGTAAATGATTATCATCACTCAGGTGCTGGGAAAAACAAATCAATGGTTACTTCACTTAGAGGTTGTAGGTACAGCACGTAGGAAGTGGCCTGTCAGGGCCCATGCAAACATGGGAGGGTTTTTTCATAACAGGAAGCCTGCTATGATCTAGAGCAAAGGTTCAAGAAATAGAGATCATGGGCCCAATTCAACTTTCCACCCACTTCTTATACCTGACTGGACCATAGCCACAGGTGTTTGTTTACATGTTCTGTCTCTACTTTCATGTCAAAGTCAGGGAGTTGTAACAGAGATCGTATGACATACAGATTCCAAAGAATTTACTATCTGATCTTTTCATCAAAAGTGTGCCAGTCCCTTGTCTTCACTCTGTTGAGGAGAGGAAACTTGAAGCTTCCAGCAAGGCCTGGATAGATTCAGGAAAGCTTCCTGATGGCTGTCCAGCATCCTTTAAAATATCTGTTCTGGGTGTATGAGATATGAGTGATGCCTAGCCACATACTAAAGTAATCATTAGTGCATGTGACTTTGCCTGCATATGAGAACCTGAGGGAGGCTCCTAGTTGGCTTGTGCTTATTGTTCCCCCAAGGGATGCTATGCCCATAAGAAAGGACAGAACCAAAGATGATATTGTAATAATATTAGAAACAAAACACGTTATGATTATTTGCATCTTTGTGAAGGTTTTAGGATGTTATTTACTTGATGATACCTCATTAGACATAATGAGGCCATAAACCCATTGACTACTCATTTGTAGGTGGTCAAACCACCTAAAAACCCACCTACCACCATCTCAACCCATTTGTAGGAGTTCAACCCCCCTTGGTAGCCCCAAGTTCAAGGAGCACAGGAAAGCTGTAGGCTGCCACAGCCCAGGACAATCCAGAAAACAACCACATTGGGAAAGTAAGTGGTGCCTTCCTTGTTGGGTTTCTGCCCATTTATCCCTGGCCCTGGGTAGAACAGCTGAGGCCATAGGGTGCACAAAACATGTAGTTATTTATACTGATTGACTGTACCTGCGGAAGTATCACCAGGTGTACTGTACCTGAGAAGGTCTAAAGTATTCAGACTCAGGACATGGTTTTATCTTTACAACCCAAAATTATTCTCCATGATTGTGGTGTATTCCTCAAACAATGGGAAAGAACATTTACTTGAAGTTTAAAAATAAGACAAAGATGTAGGATGTCCTTTTAATGGCTAACAGCCTTAACCAAAGAGTACTTAATATTTATGAGAATGTTCCTGTATTTGGCTTTGCTATTTGTTATTTATTAGAGTTGAGACATTGTGAAATTACATGTTGACTTATAATTCTGTTTGATAATCACTGCTGTGCCCCACCCCTCAAATTGTGATTCTATTGCTCTGTAAATCAGCAACTAGTTTTATATCTGGCACAGCAATTGTCTTTTAATTCCCACCCCCTACCTTTCCTCCAGAAATTTCATTTGAGCACTCTTTTTTAGAAAGCATTTTGCTGATGACGATACAAACCCTGCTCCCACATACTCTTGGGAGCAGCTGTACCATTTTACTGGCTTGTAGTTAGGATGAAGGCAATGGCACCCCACTCCAGTACTCTTGCCTGGAAAATCCCATGGATGGAGGAGCTTGGTGAGCTGCAGTCCACGGGGTCACTAAAAGTCAGACATGACCGAGTGACTTCACTTTGTCTTTTCACTTTCTGGCATTGGAGAAAGAAATGGCAACCCACTCCAGTGTTCTTGCCTGGAGAATTCCAAGGATGGGGAGCCTGGTGGGCTGCCATCTATGGGTCACACAGAGTTGGACATGACTGAAGCAGCTTAGCAGCAACAGCAGCAGCAGTTATGATGAAAGTTATGCCCCAGCTTGTAATTTCAAGCCTCTCCTCCCTTAATGGACCCTCACATCCCATTGGCCAAAGTAAATCTCCTCAAATACTTGGGCAAAGGAAATGGGAATGAATAGTAGCTCAGTAAGTATCTAAACAATTGTCACGGTTAGTTTCAGGTGTCAACTTAATTGCACCTTGGTGTGCTCAGATAGCTGGTTAAACGGTATTTCAGGATGTGTCCTTGAGGATATTTTTGGATGGGATTAGCATTTGGGTTGGAGGCTTGGATAAAGTAGATGTCCCTCCCCATTTAGGTAAGCACTATGCAATCTACTGAGGGTCTGAATAGAACAGAAAGATTGATAAGGGAGAATAGACTCTACCTGACTGCGGAGCTCGACAGCAATCTTTGCCCTCAGTGCTCCTGGTTCTCAGGCCTTCAGACTCAAAGTGCAGCCTGCGCCATTGGCTCTCATACACATGGGCCTTTAAACTATACCCCTGGTCTTCCTAGCTTCTCCAGCTTGCTGATGGCAGACTGTGGGACTTCTCAAGGTCCAGTATCCCATGAGCCAATATTATCTATCTATCTATCCCAGCATTTATAGCTGTCAGTTCAGTTCACTTCAGTTGCTCAGTCATATCTGACCCTTTGCGACCCCATGAATGGCAGCATGCCAGGCCTCCCTGTCCATCACCATTTCCCGGAATTCACTCAAACTCACATCCATTGAGTCAGTGATGCCATCCAGCTATCTCATCCTCTGTCGTCCCCTTTTCCTACTGCCCCCAATCCCTCCCAGCATCAGAGTCTTTTCCAATGAGTCAGCTCTTTGCAGGAGGTGGCCAGAATACTGGAGTTTCAGCTTCAGCATTATTTCTTCCAAAACACCCCAGGGCTGATCTCCTTTAGAATGGACTGGTTGGATCTCCTTGCAGTCCAAGGGACTCAGGAGTCTTCTCCAACATCACAGTTCAAAAGCATCAATTCTTCAGTGCTCATCTTTCTTCAGAGTCCAACTCTCACATCCGTACATGACCACAGGAAAAACCATAGCCTTGACTAGATGGACATTTGTTAGCACAGTAATGTTTCTGCTTTTCAATATGCTGTCTAGGTTGGTCATAACTTTTCTTCCAAGGAGTAAGTGTCTTTTAATTTCATGGCTGCAGTCACCATCTGCAGTGATTTTGGAGCCCCCAAAAATAAAGTCTGACATTGTTTCTACTGTTTCCCCATCTATTTCCCATGAAGTGATGGGACTGGATGCCATGATCTTCGTTTTCCGAATGTTGAGCTTTAAGCCAATGTTTTCACTCTTTTTCACTTTCATAAAGAGGCTTTTTAGCTCCTCTTCACTTTCTGCCATAAGGGTGGTGTCTTCTGCATATCTGAGGTTATTGATATTTCTCCCGGCAATCTTGATTCCAGCTTGTGCTTCTTCCAGCCCAGCGTTTCTCATGATGTACTCTGAATATGTTAAATAAGCAGGGTGACAATATGCAGCCTTGACATACTTCTTTTCCTATTTGGAACCAGTCTGTTGTTCCATGTCCAGTTCTAACTGTTGCTTCCTGACCTGTATATAGGTTTCTCAAGAGGCAGGTCAGGTGGTCTGGTACTCCAATCTCTTCCAGATTTTTCCACACTTTATTGTGATCCACACAGTCAAAGGCTTTGGCATAGTCAATAAAGCAGAAATAGATGTTTTTCTGGAACTCTCTTGCTATTTCCATGATCCAGCAGATGTTGGCAATCTGATCTCTGGTTCCTCTGCCTTTTCTAAAACCAGCTTGAACATCTGGACGTTCATGGTTCACGTACTATTGAAGCCTGGCTTGGAGAATTTTGAGCATTACTTTACTAGTGTGTGAGATGAGTGCAATTGTACGGTAGTTTGAGCATTCTTTGGCATTGCCTTTCTTTGGAATTGGAATGAACACTGACCTTTTCCAGTCCTGTGGCCACTGCTGAGTTTTCCAAATTTGATGGCATATTGAGTGCAACACTTTCACAGCATCATCTTTCAGGATTTGAAATAGCTCTACTGGAATTCCATCACCTCCACTAGCTTTGTTCTTAGTGATGCTTTCTAAGGCCCACTTGACTTCACGTTCCAGGATGTCTGGCTCTAGATGAGTGATCATATCATTGTGATTATCTTGGTTGTGAAGATCCTTTTTGTACAGTTCTTCTGTATATTCTTGCCATCTCTTCTTAATATCTTCTGCTTCTGTTAGGTCCATACCATTTCTGTTCTTTATTGAGCCCATCTTTGCCTGAAATGTTCCCTTGGTATCTCTAATTTTCTTGAAGAGATCTCTAGTCTTTCCCATTCTGTTGTTTTCCTCTATTTCTTTGCATTGATCACTGAGGAAGGCTTTCTTATCTCTTCTTGCTATTCTTTGGAACTCGGCATTCAGATGGTTATATCTTCCCTTTTCTCCTTTGTTTTGCTTCTCTTCTTTTCACAGCTATTTGTAAGGCCTCCGCAGAGAGCCATTTTGCTTTTTTGCATTTCTTTTCCATGGGGATGGTCTTGAGCCTTGTCTCCTGTACAGTGTCACAAACCTCCGTCCATAGTTCATCAGGCACTCTATCAGTCCCTTAAATCTATTTCTAACTTCCACTGTATAATCGTAAGGGATTTGATTTAGTTCATACCTGAATGGTCTAGGAGTTTTCTCTACTTTCTTCAATTTAAGTCTGAATTTGGCAATAAGAAACTCATGATCTGAGCCACAGTCAGCTCCCAGTAGTTTTTGCTGACTGTATAGAGCTTCTCCATATTTGACTGCCAAGAATATAATCAATCTGATTTTGGTGTTGACCATCTGATGATGTCCATGTTTAGAGTCTTCTCTTGTGTTATTGGAAGAGGGTGTTCGCTATGACCAGTACCTTCTCTTGGCAAAATTCAATTAGCCTTTGCCCTGCTTCATTATGTATTCCAAGGCCATATTTAACTGTTACTCCAGGTGTTTCTTGACTTCCTACTTTTGCATTCCAGTCCCCTATAATGAAAAGGGCATTTTTGGATATTAGTTAAAAGGTCTTGTAGCTCTTCATAGAATCATTCAACTTCAGCTTCTTCAGCATTACTGGTTGGGGCATAGACTTGGATTGCTGTGATATTGAATGGTTTGCCTTGGAAACAGAGATCATTCTGTCGTTTTTTAGACTGCATCCAAGTACTGCATTTTGGACTCTTTTGTTGACCATGATGGCTACTCCATTTCTTCTAAGGGATTCCTGCCCGCAGTGGTAGATATAATGGTCATCTGAGTTAAATTCACCCATTCCAGTCATTTTAGTTTGCTGATTCCTAGAATGTTGACATTCACTCTTGCCATCTCTTATTTGACCACTTCCAATTTGCCTTGATTCATGGACCTAACATTCCAGATTCCTATGCAATATTACTCTTTACAGTATTGGACCTTGCTTCTATCACCAGTCACATCCACAGCTAGGTATTGTTTTTGCTTGGCTCCATCCCTTCATTCTTTCTGGAGTTATTTCTCCACTGATCTCCAGTAGCGTATTGGGCACCTACTGACCTGAGGAGTTCCTCTTTCAGTATCCTATCATTTTGCCTTTTCATACTGTTCATGGGGCTCTCACAAACCCATGAAGTGGCTTGCTGTACCTGTGTTGTATCTCTCTCTCTCTATGTATATATCGCTATACCTCTTCCATTAGCTCTGTTTCTCTGGAGAACTCTGACTCATACAGCAACCACAGTGGATCAGCTGGGACATTTCATCAGCAGGTCTCACCGCAGTGCCCTCAGTCAGATTCCTAGGACAAACAAAAATGGTCACGTATTATATAAAATATACAAGTGTGCAAACTGACTTCTCAGCAAAAGTGTTGATTATAAATTGCACCCCCATGAATGGATATTCCAGACTATGATACAAGGCAGAACTTTGGAGATAAAAAGTAAATTTAACCAATTCAAATGTTGTAATGCCATAATCCTACACTGGTATCACGTACAGAGATTTTTTTTCTATTTTAAAGGATGTCGCTTGTCACAACTTTGTAGGTAAACAGATAGAGCCGATGCAAGCATGCTCATAAAAGACTAAGGTTACATCCATTCACAAAACATCTAAGATGAAGGAGAAAATTTGAATTAGAGGTGCGAAACTCTCAGCCTTGGAGACTAAATCTTGCCCATCTTGAGTTTTGTAAATAAAGTTTTATTGAGACACTGTGATGCACATCCCTTTATGTGTGATTTTATGGTTGCTTTGGTGCTACGAGAGCACAGCTGAATATTTGCAACAGAGCCACAGGGCCCACAGAATCTAAAATAATTACTCTTCGGCTCTTTACAGGAAACATTTGCGGACCCCCATCTAAATAATCCAGGTCTGATTTTTGTCTCTTCTTAAACTGCCTCTGGATACACCATGAACTGCAAAGTGACATTGAAGGCAGCAGAAAGAGCATTGCTAATCCCCCAATCTCAGAGAACCAGAGCCTCCCTGGAGCTCTGGAAACAGGAGTCTGCTAGGGGACCTGTTGAGAGCTTCTCCTTCCCCGTTTCTTTTCAGGCATTCTAGAGAAAAGTTTTTCTAAAGGGAAAAATGTTCTGGGTCTTAACATCCCTCAAAGATTTTCTTCCCTCATAAACCTTAAGTTGAAAACAAAAGATATTTCTTTGAAATGTGAAAAACTCCATTTGCAGCAGAAGAGACAGGTACATGTGGTATCAGGCTGCTGGCTCCCTGCTGACATTGCCAGGATTAAAAATAGCCGTTCTGTTTGTCCTTCAGCTCTGTATTGAACTGGAGCCTCTGAGCCGAGTTCTCCTTAGCTTCACGCTTAATGAAGCATAATTTGTATTAATAGCAGCTATTAAATCTAGAGTGCTTAATAGGAATTTACAGAGGAGGCCCTGAGTCACCGAGCACCTCAGTATGGTCCCCAGAGAGCTGAGCTCAGGCCTGGATGTGGCAGTGATGAATACTGGGCCTGGTGAGGTGAGGCAGCTGTGGGTGAGCAGGGGAGAAGCAGGGCTCAAACCTTCCACCGGCCTTGGGCTTTCTCAGGTCCCAGATCCTACTCATGGTCCCTGCATCAGCTAGTGGCTGCATTCCAGAAAAGGCAGTGTTGGGTGCTGGGCAACAAGTGGACTTGATGAATTTACAGACTTGCATTAGATTTGGATTCTGCTGTGTCAACTGGCCCTGTTCTGTTAACGTCTCTGAAACTTAGGGTTATTTTTTTTTAACCTGAGAAATAGAGATAATTAAATATGGATAATATAGTATGATATAATGGGAATTTCTGTGAAGAATAACAAGGAAAGACAGAAATGAGCATTTGATACTGGTTCTGTATCTCTGTTTTCTCATCTTTAAAACTTCTTTAAAACTATCTCCATTCACTTTGGAGATATTAGCAAACATTTCCTTACTAGACCAGGCTTCCTGCCATTAACACATGCTGTGTTTGTATTTCCACTATTGTAAACCCTCTGCTCAAAGGTCTGTCCCTGTCCTCATCCCCACCCCTACCCCATGACCTCCTTAAAGGCAGTGAGAGAAACAAATGGTCCTTCACATCATGAGCGCTTCCCTGTCTTAGCACAGAATTCTAAGTAGATGTGTGATTGTATGGTTGCTATCAACAATCTCACTGTACAAATAAGAAAACAGTGTTAGACACTGGGTCTAATTTTCCTTTATAATATTTCCAGCTGCTTGCCCTTGGGCAAATCACTTAGTCCATTTGGGCCTCAATTTCCACATCTGCAAAATGGGGCTAATAAGAATACAACTTCATAGATTGTTGAGACGACAGTGGAAGTGAAAAATAGATTTAAGGGACTAGATCTGATAGATAGAGTGCCTGATGAACTATGGAATGAGGCTCGTGACACTGTACAGGAGACAAGGATCAAGACCATCCCCATGGAAAAGAAATGCAAAAAAGCAAAATGGCTGTTTAGGGAGGCCTTACAAATAGCTGTGAAAAGAAGAGAAGCAAAAAGCAAACAATAAAAGGAAAGATATAACCATCTGAATGCCGAGTTCCAAAGAATAGCAAGAAGAGATAAGAAAGCCTTCCTCAGTGATCAATGCAAAGAAATAGAGAAAAACAACAGAATGGGCAAGACTAGAGATCTCTTCAAGAAAATTAGAGATACCAAGGGAACATTTCAGGCAAAGATGGGCTCAATAAAGAACAGAAATGGTATGGACCTAACAGAAGCAGAAGATATTAAGAAGAGGTGGCAAGAATATACAGAAGAACTGTACAAAAAAGATCTTCACGACCCAGATAATCACGATGATATGATCACTCATCTAGAGCCAGACATCCTGGAACGTGAAGTCAAGTGGGCCTTAGAAAGCATCACTATGAACAAAGCTAGTGGAGGTGATGGAATTCCAGTAGAGCTATTTCAAATCCTGAAAGATGATGCTGTGAAAGTGTTGCACTCAATATGCCATCAAATTTGGAAAACTCAGCAGTGGCCACAGGACTGGAAAAGGTCAGTGTTCATTCCAATCTCAAAGGAAGGCAATGCCAAAGAATGTTCAAACTACCATACAGTTGCACTCATCTCACACACTAGTAAAGTAATGCTCAAAATTCTCCAAGCCAGGCTTCAATAGTACGTGAACCATGAACGTCCAGATGTTCAAGCTGGTTTTAGAAAAGGCAGAGGAACCAGAGATC
>SJYC01074698.1:0-21442 GCA_006408675.1 Madoqua kirkii
TTTTGAAATAAACTTACTTTTATCCTCCATACACTGACTGTGTAGGAGTTTGGCCAGACAAGTTTCTTCAGGTTGTTTTTTTGCGTCAGTGGTGATTTTGTATGCAGTTTTATCTGAAACTTCCAGACTTTTAGGAAGACAAATTACATCAGCTATACTAAGCTGTACCTGATGTATGGGGAGGTTTAAGACATGATATTTCCCACATAGTCATGTTCTCTGTTTGCAGTATTGCTTCAAGTTTGTGCCCTGTAACACAAAAATCTCAGGGATGGAGGAGCCTGGTGGGTTGCAGTCCATGGGGTTGCAAGGAGTTGGACACAACTAAGCGACTTCACTTTCACTTTTCACTTTCATTCATTGGAGAAGGAAATGGCAACCCACTCCAGTGTTCTTGCCTGGAGAATCCAAGGGACGGGGGAGCCTGGTGGGCTGCCGTCTCTGGGGTCGCACAGAGTCAGACATGACTTAGCAGCAGCAGCAGCAATACAAGAATCAAGATAAAATTTACTGTTACATTCCCTAAAAAGGAATTTTAAAATGCATGCCAAGTTGTTAATTGTGTATACAACATTATTAATTATAATCCTGAGAAGGGGGACATTTTTATCTGGGTGTGGATGAGCTCCGAAGCCTTTGCTTACAACTGTTCCTTCCTATGATGATAAGAGTACTACACATTTGGTTTGGGCTCCATGCTTTCTTTTCTTTTTTTGGCTGTACTGGGTCTTTGTCACAGTGTGTCGGGGCTTCTCTAGTTCCAGCCTGGGAGCTTAATTGCCCTGTGGCATGTGGGATCTTAGTTCCCTGACCAGGGATCAAGTCCATGTCCTATGCCATTAAAAGGGACATTCTTAACCACTAGACAACCAGGGAAGTCCCTGGCTTCATGTATTTTAACTTTTTTTGTTGTTGTGGTTCACCTGCAGGTACAGTGGAACATGTTTATACTGTCACCCCATCTCTGGACCTTTGTCCCTGATGCTGGAGGAGTTGGCACCCATAGGTGAAAGAGTATCCCACAGAAGAAGCTGTAGCACTCTTGTAAAATGTCCCACTCAATCCAAATTGAATCTATCCCACAGCCACTTCAGTGCCATCTGCATGAAAGGAAGTGACACAGGGGGAGTGAGATGGAGAAAGATGGCAGTGTGAACCCACTGTATTTAAATATCTTATTTTTGACAAATGGCATGACCAGAAGGATACATTGTTAGGACCCCTGGCAGAGCCTTGGGAAGGAGCAGAGTGAGTGAGGAGACCTGAGACTAGAGCATCCTCAGCTTCATGGAGAATCCAGCTCTGTCCATCCATAGAGAGGGAGGGAGGAGGAGAGAGAGGCTAGTAGACAGACATGGCAGGATACTCTGATCCTTCTATGTCCAGGGAAAGCACGTGGCAGTGGGGAATCAGAAAGGAGGGGACCTAAGTCAACTTAGCTAGACAACCAGCTGAGATAGATGTTTCAGGTAGAGGACACAGCATGAGCAAGGGTCCAGAGGTGTGGATGTCCACAGGATCCAGGGATGCACCAATAGCTTGTGCTGTAACTCAGAGTGTCAGGGGAGAAGGGGACAGAAAAGAAGCTCAATAAAAGAGCAGGAGTGAAGTTACAAAGGGCCTGGAGGACCCTGCTCAGGGATTCTACCCTGGGTAATGGGGGGAGACTTTGAGAGACGTGGATGATATTTGCATTTAGACAGCTCACTTAGAGCAATGAATTGCATAAAAGTGGGGTAATTAAAACCAGGGCCGGTGCAGTGGTATGGATAAGAGCAGCTTTGTGAGAGAAGAAAAGGTCCAAATGTTAGGGGAAAAAAATTTAAAAAAGACGAGAAAAGAGACTTTGTACGTGTGAGGATTTCCAAGGATAGTGATCTAAGTGCCTAAGTTGATGTGATGTTGAGAATGGGCAGAGGAAGAGAGTAGCTTTGTTGGGGAGGCTGGATGAGCTGCTTGAGATTCTTACAGGGCATCTCAGTGAAGACGAACCAGTTGCATCTGCAGTGCTGGGAAGGCACTGCAGTGACTCCTGGAAGTTAGTGAAGCTACAAGCATGCACGAACTCTTCCAAGGAAAGTCTGTGGCATGGTGAGAGTTGAGGACCTAGCACCAAACCCTGAAACAGTAATAGTGAAGGCAAAGAAGTGGAGGGATATGCACTGGAGATTGTGAAGAAATGGTCAAAGTGTAGGAGGAAGATCAGTCTCCAGGGAAGTTTTCTTGAATTTGGGTGTGATCCTAGGACAGGTTAGAATCAGACAGAGCTTCCAAGGAACCAGTGATGATTGGGAAGTGTTAGTTGTGTCCGACTCTTTCATGACCCCATGGACTGTAGCCTGCCAGGCTCCTCTGTCTATGGGAATTTTCCAGGAAAGAATATTGGAGTAGGTTGCCATGCAGTCCTCCAGGAGATCTTCCCAACCCAGGGGTCGAACACAGGTCTCAGGCACTGGAAGGCAGATTCTTTACCGTCCTAGCCACCAAGGAAGCCCACTGATGGTTGGAGAAGTCCCCAAAATGGCAAGCATGATTTCCATTCTAGAATTCCAGGTTAATTTTCCATGTTGGTTTCATCTGATTTATTGTGCCAGTAATTTAAAGGAGAAAATAATTTCCATTTTATTTGTGTTTTTCCTCAGGGGGACTCAAGAAAATACAAAACAATGGGACTGTCAATATCTGAGGTAGACATCCATGCAATCAATAGAGAACATAGACAAATACAAGATAATTATAGTTTTATATTGCATTCTATTTAGATGAATACAGTTATCTATTCTTCTACGTAAATTAGCAAGAATAATGCTATATAGCTTAAAACAATGAAGGTTTATTTCCCATGCATAGTTCATATCCACCGTGATCAGTGAGCTTGGCCCTACATGGTTACTCAGGATCCAGGTTGGCGGAAAGTCTACCATCTTGACGTTACACTATTTGGAATGTTTGACTTCTGCAGTTACTTTCTAGGGAAGAAGAGAAGTCCTGGCTTTGTCGTGTCCTGGCTCTAATTTGCTTTGTCCCAGAAGGGGTATGAAGCGCTTTAAGTTATAGTCCTTTGGCCATATAACACCCCATATAACTGCATGGAGCTGGGAAATGTGGAGGTGTATACGGTGGCCAGCACATGTCTCTGCCATGCTCCATATTGTAAAAATCCAAAGTCCCCAAAGCCAATTTACGTCATAAAATATATGCAAAAACAAATAACAAAATGTCTTACAATTAATATTAGCAAGTATGAGTAAAATGTTTTTATTAAAAATCTAAACAAACATAAATGGAAATGCATCTATGTCTGGTTTCATTAGAAGCAATGCACTTCTTTAAAACCCTAGTCATTTAGATGCTGACATATTATCTGTAACACTACCACATTGATATTACATTTATATATTTTCCAAGCTTCTAATCACAACTTTTTCTTTCTGGTGATTGGCCTTCATCCAGCAGCACACCCAGAGTCACCTCATTAGAACAAAAGACACTTCTATCACCCAGGCAATACTAAGCATTTTAAGAGCCTTGTTCAGGAACCACGGGCAGAGACTAATATATGTATTTTCTATTATTTCACACCTTGAGGAAATTTTCATGTTATTTTATGTTTATCTAAAGCTCATATTACTATAGCACAGAATAATTTTGGAATGTTACCAGTTTCCATAGCATATGGAAAGCATATGGAAAGGAGAAAGCAAGGGAATTATTGCTTAGTATTATGCTTATTATTTCTTATTGAAAGGAGGAAGCAAGGGAGTTCCAGAAAAACATCTACTTCTGTTTCATTGACTATGCTAAAGCCTTTGACTGTGTGGATGACAATGAACTGTGGAAAATTCTTAAAGAGATGGGAATGCCAAACCACCTTACCTGCCTCCTAAGAAACCTGTGTGCGTATCAAGAGGAAACAGTTAGAACTGGACATGGCACAATGGACTGATTCCAAACTGGGAAAGGAGTGTGTCAAGGCTGTATGTTGGCACTCAGCTTATTTAACTTATATGCAGAATACATCATGTGAAATGCCAGACTAGAAGACCCACAAGCTGGAATCAAGATTGCTACAGGAAATATCAGCAACCTTAGATATGTAGATGTATCACTTAATGGCAGAAAGCAAGGAGAACTAAAGAGCCTGTTGATGAGGGTGAAAGAGGAGAGTGAAAAATCTGGCTTAAAACTCAACATTCAAAAAGCTAAGATCATGGCATCCAGTCCCATCATTTTATGGCAAATAGATGGGGAAAAAGTGGAAGCAGTGACAGATTTTATTTTCTTGGGCTCCCAAATCACTGCAGATAGTGACTGCAGCCATGAAATTAAAAGACATTTACTCCTTGAAATTTATGACAAACCTAGACAGCATATCAAAAAGCAGAGACATCATTTTGTTGACAAAGGTCATATAGCCAAAGCTATGGTTTTTTCAGTAGTCATGTACAGATATGAGAGTTGTACCGTAAAGAAGGCTGAGCACTGAAAAATTGATGCTTTTGAATTGTGGTGCTAGAGAAGACTCTTGAGAGTCCCTTGGACTGCAAGAAGATCAAACCAGTCAATCCTAAAGGAAATCAGTCCTAAATATTCATTGGGAGGACTGATGCTGTAGCTGAAGCTCTAATAATTTTACCACCTGATGCGAGGAGCCAACTCACTAGAAAATACCCTGATACTGGAGAAGAAGGAGAGCAGGAGGAGAAGGGGACGACAGAGGATAAGATGATTGGATGGCATCACCAACTCGATGGACATGAGTTTGAGCAAACTCTGGGAGATAGTGGAAGACAGAGGAGCCTGGCATGCTGCAGTCCATGGGTCATAGAGTCGGACACAACTTAGTGACCGAATAACAATGACATACTTTAAAATTAGTTATTAAAATGAATTTAATTACAGTAGCATCTTGTTTTTTTGATTTTGAATTAATCTTGAAATTTCTGAAAGCTGTGATTTGCAGCTCTTTAAAAATACTTGCATTTAGGCCATTTTCTCCCTGATCAAAACATATTTATTTCTTAAGAATGTTGTTTTGAAGGAAATTAAAAAAAAATTTTTTTTACAAATGGGTTTCAGACATTCAATTGCTGTTTTTATATCGGATATTTAAGAGATAACTTTACTTATCCAAGGGCGTTCCAAGTACTCAGTGGTAAAGAATCTATATGCCAAGGCAAGAGACACAAGAGATGGAGATTTAATCTCTTAGTCCAGAAAATCCCCTGGAGGAGGAAATGGCAATTTGCTCTGGTATTCTTGCCTGCTCCCCCTTCCAGTCCTTTCATCTCTGTTCCAGGCAGGAAGAAGAGAGAAGGGTAAAGTTGAAGGCTACCTCAGGCCTGCCTTTTAATTCAGGCAAGAACATCTTCCCCAGGGTCTTCCAGCTACATCTAATTGCCCAAACTGAGGGAAGTGGCCAGGCTTAGCTGCAGGGACACAGGAAGGCTGTATAATTTTAACTGTTCTGTCCACAAGCAGGGAAGTGAGGGTGTTAACCATATAGGCAACTAGTAACATGCTGAATTTACCTGAGTTAAAATAAAGCTACTTATGTAACTGAAAAATTAACAAGTACATATTTATTTGATCAGTGGATAACATTCAGTGTTATTTATAACTGGCCTTCCTATAGAGAGCCCTCTTGGAGCATTTCTCAGCTCCAGTCTTATATCTTTCTATATCTGACACCTGGGTATTTATCCCCTTTTAAATAAAAGCATCTTTGGTTATTTTTAAAATCGAGTGAGGAGGACATTTTTGGTTAACCTATGAGATAACAAGGCAGATATAAACAGATCTAAATAAGGAAATGCTAGAAACCTTAATGGGGCTTCCTAGGTGGCTCAGTGGTAATGTGGCAAATAATCTTCCTGCCAACAAAGGAGATGCAGGAGCTGTGGGCTCCATCCCTGGGTCAGGAAGATCTTCTGGAGAAAGAAACAGCAACCCACTCCAGTATTCTTGCTTGAAAGGTCCCATGGACAGAGGAGACTGGCAGGCTACAGTCAGTCTATGGGTTCACAAAAGAGTTAGACATGACTCAAGTGACTAAACAATAATAACAGACTCTTAACACAGATCCAAGTGTATCACTTTTGTTTTCCTATATAAGCTTTTTGTACAATGTCTGTCTTTTTCTAGAATTGATCATCTGTTTTTCTCATTTACTTGGATTCATTTGAACTTATGGCCAAACCTTCTTAGTTCCATTAATGGCTTTGGAAAATGATTACCAGTATAAGACTTTACATCACCAAATCTGTCCAATCATCTAGGCATTGCCTTTTGACACTCGTGGAGCTATCCCTCCTAGAGTTCTCCGTGTTGTTACTACAGCATGAACTGGTAGTTCTTTCAGTCACCTTTGTCATGATTATTATCCTTTGTCATGATTATTATCCTTTGTCATCAACTTGCTATTTTCTCACTCTCTCCTATTTTAGATTTCCTATTTCCTCGATTCTATATCTTTCCTCTCCTTACTGTATTCCCTTGTTAAATAAGGCACACTCTCTAGAAAATTCCTGCAAAAAGATGCATGGTGTATAAATTTTGAGATTTTGCATCCTTGGAAAATTTTTTATTCAAATTATTGATAGTTCTGGTTCCATACAGAACTCTAGAGGGGGAACTCTTTTTCCCTAAGAATTTTATTCCCCCGTGGTTTTCTGTGTGATTATGCTGCTATTGAGTAGACCAGTGTCATTTTGGTTCTGTGTCCTCTGTGGGTGACCTTGTTTTTTCAGAATCTTCTCTTTATTCTTGGTGTTTGAAATGCCATGATGACATACTTTCGTGGCTGCTACAGGGTCATCTCTTTATGAACCTGACAATTTTGTCAGAGAAAGGAATGAAGATTGTATTCTCTAGAATTTATCAAAAGAAATCCTTTCTCCCTGTTTTGACCTGCATTCCTATAATGCACATGCTCGTGGGAGAGAGAAAGCGATGCTACCTGTCCAAATAATCTGAAAAGAAAAGTGTTAATTTCTTAGTTGTGTCCAGCACTTTGAGACCCCATGACGTGTGGCTGGCCAGGCTCCTCTGTCCATGGAATTCTCCAGGCAAGAAAGCTGGTAGCCATTCCTTTCTCCAGAGGATCTTCCCCACCCAGGGATTGAACCCGGGTTTCCTGCAAATGGTTTACCTGTATTTAAGAAGAAGCTAGTGCACAAAGACAACTGGACTAAATATGATGTGATTTTTCTTTGTAAGGCTTAATTTCTCCTACTCAGAGTCCTTATAATTTACTATGGAATGTGTAAACTGAAACTCCAATACTTTGGCCACCTCATGTGAAGAGCTGACTCATGATTCTGATGTTGGGAGGGATTGGGGGCAGGAGAAGAAGGGGATGACAGAGGATGAGATGGCTGGATGGCATCACTGACTCAATGGACGCAAGTCTGAGTGAACTCCGGGAGTTGGTGATGGACAGGGAGGCCTGGCTTGCTGCGATTCATGGGGTCGCAGAGAGTTGGACACAACTGAGCAACTGAACTGAACTGATGTGATAAGATCCTAAACTCTAATAGAAGAGAGAATTCATTTTGACCTAATAGGAAAAGTGTGACAGTACTTCATGGGAAGATGAGATAATTTCATACAGGGAAGTGGGAAATACGCTAAGAATGAGGAGGTGTCTGGTGAGTCAGAAATGTGAGGAGCATAATAAAAGTAGGGAAGGAGGTCAGTATTTGAGGGGCTTTGAAGCCTGAATGCTGCTAAGTCACCTCAGTCGTGTCCGACTCTGTGCGACCCCACAGACGGCAGCCCACCAGGCTCCCCCGTATGGTTAGTAGCAATAGAAGAAGTAGAAGATACATTCACTTATAGGCAACAATATGTAAAAGGCATAAAGATGGGAAATTGAAAGGCACATCTGAGACCAACACACTGGCTGGATCCTAGTTGACACATGGAGAAATGGGACATACATAAGTGAAAATTTGGGATCAAAGCATGTCAAGCCTTGGATGCAGAATCATTTGGTGAGCCGTGCTTACTCGCTCAATTGTGTCTGACTCTTTGTGATCCCATGGACTGCAGCCTGTCAGGCTCCTCTGTCCATGGAGTTTGTTTCATTCATTTCTTCCCAGTTACTAATTTGTATTCACTGACCAACTACTGTGAACCAGCCTTTGTGTTGGGTTCTAGAGACACATCTGAAAGAGACATGGTTCCTGGCTCACAAGCAATTAACTACCGCATGTGAAGGCAACTAACATTATCCTGGTATTTGTACCTAAGTTCTGCAAACGAAATGTGAATGAGATGTGTCAGGATCACAGAGAAAGGGGCATCTAGATTGCCTGGAGTGTACTGAAAAGGCCAGAAAGAGACAATGGCATCAAGAAGGAATCAAATGAACTGTACTAGTTACTGAAGGTATGGACAGAGCCTTCCAGACAAGGAAAGTATACAGTCAAAGGCACAGAGGTGAGAGAGAATGTGGCTTATGTATTCATTTATTCACTCATAGTACAGCTTTTTATTGAGCACTTACTGTGTACCAGCCACAGTATTATCCATGCTGGGGGAACTACTGATCTTTCAATAAGGAACATTTTGTCCCTTCAGATTTAGCTTCATGAGAACAAGAATTATGTCTGTCTTATTTGTTGTTGTGTCCAATATTTAATATTTGTTAAATACATGTAGAAGCATGGTAATGGATATCCATAGAAAAGAGGATAACTACAAGATGATCAAGAAGTCCATGGGAGAGATGTATCAAGAATTATTGACATATTATGTTTACTGTCCATCAGCAGATGAATGGATAAGAAAGCTAGCCAGGACATGGAAACAACCCAGATGTCCATCAGCAGATGAATGGATAAGAAAGCTTTGGTACATATACACAATGGAGTATTACTCAGCCCTCAAAAAGAATAAGTTTGACGCAGTTCTAATGAGATGGATGAAACTGGAGCCGATTATACAGAGTGAAGTAAGCCAGAAAGAAAAACACCAATACAGTATACTGACACATATATATGGAATTTATAAGACAGTAATGATGACCTCAAAAGTGAGACAATATGAGACACAGAGGTATAGAACGGACTTTTGGCTTCAGAGGGAGAGGGAGAGGGTGGGAAGATCTGGGAGAATGACAACGAAACAATAATATGTTTTAATATCTTTTGAACTTACTCATGTCAAGTCCAAAGCAAATGTTCCTGATCAGTGGGCAGCTCTGCCTCAAGTGGTCCATCTCATTTCTACCATCGTCAACCATTGCTTCCAAGGATGCATGTCAACCTGCACCCGATGGCAGAAGGGAAAGAACCTGTAGAACTGACTGTTCCCAGCCAGTTTCTAACAGCCAGTGTCTAACAGTGGCTGGCTTCCTGTCCATGCACTTTCCACTGGTTAGAACTTCATCTAGGACTCATTGAGAGCCCTGTAAGGATGGGGCGCTGTGAACTGTTTTCCAGGAAGAAGAGCAGAGAGATTCAGAAAGAGAGCTGGGTTCTATCACATAAATGATTTGCCTGGTCAACAATTACCTTTTGATAAATACTGGTTGGCTCTGGCAAGGTTGGTGGGGCTATATTTCTCTCTTACACAATTTTGCTGCAGAAGAACCACAGAAACATGTTTTATTATTATTATTATCATTTATTTTACTTTACAATATTGTATTGGTTTTGCCATACATGAACATGAATCCACCATAGGTATACACATGTTCCCAATCCTGAACACCCCTCCCACCTCCCTCAGCATACCATCCCTCTGAGTCATCCCAGTGCATCAGCCCCATGCATCCTGTATCCTGCATCGAACCTAGACTGGTGATGATGAGGGAGAGGGTGGGATGATTTGGGAGAATGGCATTAAAACATGTATAATATCATATAAGAAAAGAAACATGTTTTAAACTCAATTCTGATCAATGTACAAGAAGTCACAAAACAGTCACATGAGCTCTGCTTGTAAAAAAGGAAGTCCTCACTCTCTATCCTTAATGACTACTATGAATACTTCGAGTGAAAGTTTCACTCCTGGACAGACCCCCAAATAACTTAAAATATTCTGATGGCAGGAGCAGCCAGCCAGAAAGCTGGCGGGCTGGATGGAGTGCTCCGTAAGGTGGGTGCTCCCAGGACCAGGGGACTCTAGACCTTAGCGCTGGTCTGAAGGGAGCGGGCTGTCACACTTGCTTTCTTACTGTTTTTTTTAATAGTTTTATTTATTTATGTTTTTGGCTGTGCTGGGTCTTTGTTGCTGTGCTCGGGTTTTCTCTGGTTGAGGTGAGTGGGGGCTACTCCTCATTGTTTTGGAGTGTGGGCTTGAGTTGTACGGGCTTCAGTAGTAGTGGTGCATGAGCTTAGCTGCCTTGCAGCATGTGGAAGCTTTCTGGACCAGGGATGGAACCCATGTCCCCTGCATTGTCAGGTGGATTCTTAACCACTGGACAACCAGGGAAGTCCTCTTATTGATTTTAATGCAGAGGCCATGGAGATCCAAACCATTTCTGCAGGCAGCCATATATCCAGAGCCTATCCTCATTTCATCAGTTCAAGTGCCTTTATTGTTATGAGTAATAGTAGCAGTAGCAGTAATACTAATTTGGACCTCAGGTGCAAGAGGACTGGCCCAGCGCAGCTTCAGCTCCTGTCGTGCTGTCAGTATTGTCCTCTGTTCAAAGTCCCATTCCTCTCCTGTTCTCTTCTCCCTTGCACAGGTAATCCATGTAATGTTCTTCTATCTGTATGTGTTCTTGAAAGCATATATGGTTTTGTATGCCTTTTAAAAGTTTTATATTTATTAGGTTAGAGACCTTATTCTACTATTGCTTTTTTTCTTTTTTTTTTCTGCCCTTACCACTGTTCTTACATGTTGCTATGCATATTGGGTTGGATTTCCCAGAAAACAGACTATGAGATAGCAGATTAGCCTGAAAGAAGTTTACTTAGAATGTTCTGTGCTTCAGGATCAAGCCCTGGGAGAGTGGGGAGGAGGGCGGAGGGAGAGAGGCAGGACTGGGCAGGCGGAGGACCTGACCTGTACCCAGATGATGGGGACCTCATGGGGAGCTCTGGAGCTGGGACGTCCAGCCTCAAGGCATCAGCTAGTTATTGGACCTGGGCTGCCCTGGGAACATGACTGGGAGAGGGGCTTGCCCTGGCTGACAGCAAGTGTTAGAGAGGTTTGAGGGTAAGAGTATCAGTGGCCAACAGTTCTAGGGGCTGGAGGACCTGTTCAGTTCTGAATGCTTCTGTTCTGACAGAGGCCACAGAGCACACTCTGCTATCTGCCACACCACACGCTAAGTCCAGGCTGTTCTTTCAAAGCCGTGCTTCACATCCCACCGTGTTTACTTGCATGGCTTCAGATGGCCTCGACTCCCTGGTGCCAGAAGTGACGTTACAACAAACATCCCTACTTATCAGGTGGATCCAAGGTGTTTCCCTGGCGGTTGTCAAATGAAGTCCTGGGTGATGGTGCTGGGTGCCTATATTCCCACCCCGGGTGCACAAGGGTATTTGGGCTTCATCAACTCAACGTTATATAGCTCTCTAATTTCTGCCATTCCGATGGGTCTGTGATGTTTGAATTTGGTTTAAATTTGCATTTCTATCATTTTTAATGGGTTTGACAATATCACTGTAGCCCCCTGAGTTTCCTCTTCTTTGAATTGTCTGTTCACATTCTTTGTCCATTTCCTCTTGGGTTCTTAAAAATATTTCTGATCTCTCTTTAGCTGGTAAACAAACCTCCTGTATAGATTTTAATAATGATATCTAAAGAATTTAAGCAACCCTCCCTGGAGTGTGGATTCCTGTTCAGAATATTTCAGCATTAACTAACTGTTCTCATCGCTCTCTTTCTTTCTCTCTCACACACAAGGCTGTTTATTATGAAGTATTTTTGAAGATTATATTACAATTGTCTAGTTGTTTTAGCTGAAGATTTCTTTGGAGTGGCTGACAGTGTATGTGTGTGTGTTTAACTCTCACTGCTTTCTTTGTACCTATTAGTAATCCTTTTACATCTAAATCTATAAAAATTTATAATATTTTCAGCATTTTGGGGTTAGAACGTCTCAACATATAGTCAATTGAATCTATAAAGGAGCTAAAGGAGGTAGAAAAACTGGTTTTTCTTCTCCTATCTTTCTTACAGTCTACCCTGCTCTCCTCTTTTCTCTCTCTGGTATATTGGTCAAAATAAGGTCTTGGAATACTTGAATTCTATCATTTGGGGAATGTTTTTAAGGTACATGATCTTATCTAAAACAGAATAGCCTATAGCTGAGGGGAATGTTTTTCATCCCAGAATATGTAAAGCCTTTCCAGCCGCATGATATGCACACAAGCTGGGCCATCATCCTGAACAGGTTCATCTTTTGACTCTCCTTTCATAGCTCAAATGACAACCCACTCCAGTATTCTTGCCTGGAGAATCCCATGGACAGAGGAACCTGGTGGGCTACAGTCCATGGGGTCGCAAAGAGTTGGACAGGACATGACTAGCAACTAACTTTCTCTTCACTTTCAGAGCTCACCTCCCACACGGGGGAAAAACACCCTCAGGGTGGTCTGCTTCAGCTTTCCCCAGGGGAAGTTGATGTTGGGGGATGAATCTATTCACACCCATCTGTTTTGGGTTAAAATTTTCACTGAATACAAACCAAATCCTCCTGCGGCTTTCCTGCAGAAGCCTGAGTTGTCTTTAAGATGGGCTGACGGTGCAGATCGTGTCCTTTCACATCCAGGAAAACTCAGAGTAACTATTCCAGCTAGAGCACAGTATTTAAAAAATTCTTTCTCCCCTATTTTTTGGCCAAGCTGTACGGCATGTGGGATCTTAGTTCCCTGACCAGGAATTGAACCCATGCAGTGAAAGCACAGTCTCTTAACCGCGGGACCTCCAGGGGGTCCCTAGTGTGCAGTGCTGAAACTGGTATCTTAAATTCATTTTAAAGCTGGAAGTGGCTTCTATTTACCTCATTGATACCATCTTTATCCTTGAGTCTAGACACCATATTTCCTCTTGGATGAAGGAACTGGGAAAGTCTGGCAGTACAACTGGCAGGGATGGTGGACATGAACCCAGATTGCCTGTCTCAGAAAGCGCTCACCAGAGCCTCAAAGGCAATATTTTATTCTTCAAGGCTGGTTACTTCTGAGCTGCATGGGCAGACACTTGGTTAAGCAGCCCAAACACATTCTGAAATCCACATCTGTGTGGGAATCTGGATTCTGCCATTCACCAGCTGTGTGAAGTTGACAGGAGACCTCCTCTCCTAGCTCCTTCATGTATAGGATGAGGGTGAAGGTTCTTTCCACATGGGGCTATTGGAAGGATTCAGTTAGAAAATACCAATGAAGTGCCTGATCCACAGCAAAATATCTTCTCTTTCTGAAAACCTCCACATAAAGGAGATAAAGTGGAGATACCTATTGAGAGTGTTGTTCAGGACAGACCCCAGTACCGCTAAATGAAAAGATGAGAGAATAGACAAAGGACCGATCGAACCAGTGAGGGTGTGACCCACACTATCTCTGACTCAGGGAGACTGGAGATCAAAACTGTGATGTAAATACTCAGTGAATGTGGGTAGAGCTGGCCATTGTGGTAGATTTTTTTTAAAAAATTGGAGTATCCAGTCCCATCACCCCATGGGAAATAGATGGAGAAACAGTGGAAACAGTGTCAGACTTTATTTTGGGGGGCTCCAAAATCACTGCAGATGGCGATTGCAGCCATGAAATTAAAAGACACTTATTCCTTGGAAGAAAAGTTATGACCAACCTAGAGAGCATATTCAAAAGCAGAGACATTACTTTGCCTACTAAGGTCCATCTAGTCAAGGCTATGGTTTTTCCTGTGGTCTTGTATGGATGTGAGAGTTGGACTGTGAAGAAGGCTGAGCACTGAAGAATGGATGCTTTTGAGCTGTGGTGTTGGAGAAGACTCTTGAGAGTCCCTTGGACTGCAAGGAGATCCAACCAGTCCATTCTGAAGGAGATCAGCCCTGGGATTTCTTTGGAAGGAATGATGCTAAAGCTGAAACTCCAGTACTTTGGCCACCTCATGCGAAGAGTTGACTCATTGGAAAAGACTCTGATGCTGGGAGGGATTGGGGGCAGGAGGAGAAGGGGATGACCGACAATGAGATGGCTGGATGGCATCACCGACTTGATGGACGTGAGTTTGTGTGAACTCCGGGAGTTGGTGATGGACAGGGAGGCCTGGCGTGCTGCAATTTATGGGGTCACAAAGAGTTGGACACGACTGAGTGACTGAACTGAACTGATGGTGTTTAACTTCATCCCAAGAAAATGGTAGGCCCTGATGACATGCTTGTGTAGTGGTAGATGACTATAAATGCTGGTGGTAATTAGAAGGGACAGGGCAGATGAAGGGATGGGTAGAACAGGAATAATAGTTTTGACAATGTGGCCTTGAGGAAGGGAACTCAAGGTCAGCTCATGGAGGGACTGCCTTCCTATATTTTAGGGAAGAGAAAACTGGATTGCCGGTCCTGAGCAAGGTCAGAGGGATGTGCCTGAGGATTCCAAGAGCCATGGCTGGGGGATTGTGTCCAGTGAGCATCCTGGTGAGATTCATGGGCATATGTGGAAGTCTCTTCAATATGACCAGTGTATATGAGCACCCAGATCTTTTCCCTTTAAAGGTTTTCGAGTAGCTCCATGAATATGGAACTCATAGAATATTGGCATCTGCTTTTGGACTGATTTGTTATTTTTGTTTAATCACTAAGTTGTGTCCAGCTCTTTTATGACCCTATGGACTATATCCCACCAGACTCATCTGCCCATGGGATTTTCCAGGCAAGAATACTGGAGTGGGTTCCCACTCCCTTCTTCAGGGGATCTTCCTGAACCAGGGACTGAACCTGGGTCTCCTGCATTGGCAGGCAGACTCTTTACCAATGAGCCACCTGGAAGAGTAAAAACATCAGTTTGAGCCTGAGTGACCCTGAGCTTTAGCATCATGTTGCCTCAGATTATGCACTTGGCCTCTCTGTACTTTGTGAATGGAGATATAAATCTAATACAATTTTTGTGAGGTTAAAATAAAACAATGCATATAAAGCACAGCACAGTTCCAAGTACCTAGTTAGTGCTTAATAAAATAAATATATTAATAATGATTCCCATGACAAAATTTGTTAGAATGGAAAGCACTTCTAAGCCATAGTCTATTCAGTTTTATTTTAAGATCATTACAAGGGCTTCACTGGTGATCTAGTGGTTAAGAATCTGCCTTGCAGTGCAGGGACATGGGTTCAATCCCTGGTCAGGGAACCAGGATCCCACATGCCATGGGGCAACAGAGCCTGTGCTCCATAATTAGACCTGACATAGTCAAGGAAATAAATATTTTTTAAAAAGATCATTACAAAAACACAGAGAGGCTCTTTGAAGGCCTGTCCCTTGGTTTACTTTGCTAACATGTTCTTATCTCTGTTGGGTGGTTCTGACCCAGAGTTTCAAGCCAGGGTGTTAACATGGTGACCAACCAGTGGCAAGGAAGAGATTTCCTGCAGGTGTTGTGGCCACCCATGGCACCCAGTCTTGAAGATCAATGAGCCCTTTATCTTTTCCATTTCCCTTTGGCAGCCCAGCGTCTCAGTGTGCAGGACACCAGCCAGCTGCAGCCTGTAGGTGTCCCCCTTCTGCTGGGCAAGCATCACTGCTGACATCACACTCCCACAATGGCGCCATCAGCCCCAGTCTGTACATGCTCGGGTTCCACAACTTTTCTTGGCCAGTTGAACCTGAAATATTGCCTTCATGTGCAAGATCAACAGCATAGGAACTGAAGGGACTTCCCTGGTGGTCCCTTAAGACTCTGAGCCTCCAATACAGTGGGTGCGAATTTGACCCTCATCAGGGAACAAAGATCCCACACACCACGTGGCCAAGAAAAGAAAAAATAACGACCAAAAAAGAGGATTCACATCGGAAATTTAAGGTGTGATACCGAGTGGGCTGTTGGATCAGATAGGTATTGAAGGAAGTGGAGCAGGGGCTCAGAGGTGTCATGCTTGGGATGAAATTAACTTCTTGGTTCTGGATGGTTCCCTTGGATGAGTCACTAAAAAAGGGAAGAACTGTGGGTCTGGGCTCCAGGTCCTTATCTCAGGCCAAGGCAGCATTTCCCAAAGTCAACACTGGTCGGGAGGATGCTTTAGGAGGGTAAGAATTCCACAGTCCAATCAGTTTGAGAAACTCTCTTTCCTACATTTGTTTCCAGATGATTTCCAATGCATGTTCTGAAAATTTCTGGCCTTAGGTTATGGGTACAGGTGCTCCTGGGGTCCTCCTGGTAACTGTAAACAGTGGTGTGTGAAAGTGACCTTGAAAACACTCACATTAGGATCTCTTTCTAACTGTGACTTTAGTGATGTCATGTCGGTGGCTTCAGACCAGCCAAAGAGGGGTTAGTTATGTCATGGGAGTCAGCAAAGCTACAAATTTGAACGCTTCTCCCCAGAACTGCTTGATAGCCATCCTCGAGCACTCTATGGCCCAGAGATCTGCTCACCTTGGTCATGCCTTTGAGTACCCACATGGCTGAGCATGACCCTCGGGACCAAATAATCTTAATCAAGGTGGTGTGATGATTCTTTGTTTCTGAAGAATTGAATTCACCTGATCCACACTAATATGGTCTAGGATAGAGGTCACAAAATGGGCAACTGAGTCCTGAAGTCAGCCTGCTAGTCCATTTTTTTGGGGGGTGGGGTGGTCCATACAGCATTTGTTAAAACCTAGGAATTAGTTGCCAAAATTTAAAATCTGGTCTGTTTCGCATGAAAACCCAGGTTTCTGATTGTCTCGAAAGAGAAAATCAGGAGCTCTGGCCATCATGAGCAATACTCTTGTACTGAGACAGGGGCTAGGGCTGAGAGGCAGTCATCCCCGTGGACTTGCACGCATTTGTCTTTACACTGAAGGCCCCATCCAGGTAACTGTGCTACTTTTGGCTGCCTTTACCTCTGCAGGCACGTGAGTTTGGCTTATAACAAAGAGTCAGCCCTATGTTCTGTTCCTCCCACAGTGGGCTTGAGGTGCTTTACAATAAAGTAGGCCATGCTCCAGGGTGCAGAGGGGGGTAGGATCACCTTCCACTGGGGAAATCAAAGTGGCATTACTGATATATAGCCCTAAAGCTCGGGGGAAACTTTCTATCAGAGGTCAGGCTTCCGTGATCTTGGGTACGGGAGGATGGATGGCATTCCAGGTAGTAGGACCAGCAGAAGCGAAAACGTGGTGATAAGAGTGTTCCCATGCGCTTTGGGAATTCTAAGACCTAGGGTTCCTGCTGGGCGACTGGGTGACACAGGGTGAAAGTGTAGAGTGGGCCAGGTTACAGAGCCCCTTGGATTTGAGGCTGAATTCAGTTTAGCTTCATAAATGCTCTCTGAGGCCTTTCTAGCCCAGCTTCTCTACTAGACCATGAACACAGGTCTGACTGCAGTGGAACTTCTGTCCAGGACTTTTATCCATAGTGTAGTCATTTATAAGTCATTTGTAAGTCATTTATAAGTCGGTTTTTGTTGGTGTGTGTGTGCCACAGACCCTCATCAGGTTTACCTAACATAAAGCCCTTTATTCGAACCTGATAGACCAGAACATTTTCAGTCTGAAAAAAGTCTATCTTGTGTGACCTCAGGAACAAGGAAAGCCCTGGAGCTCCAGGGGTCTTCCATATGAAGGGTAAGTTCCTAGAAGTCTCTGGAGCCTGTCTGCCTGGGAGAGCACTACCCAGTGGAGCTTCAGTCTCACATGGACACAGAGTCAGAGAGGGAGGCCAGCAGCAGGCCGTTGTGGAGGCTGAGGGGTGAGGGTATGTGTTTGAAAGAGGTGAGAGGGAACAGGCAGGAAAGAAAATGAAGGGTCTGTTTATCATACAGCAAGAACATGGGCCCGATTGTTTCAGGAACAAAGGAATAATGAGAACTGTCAAGGGCCCTCTATATAGAGGGCTCTGGACGTGCCCAATATGTGTGTGTGTGTGTGTGTGTGTGTGCGCGCGCGCGCGTGCTTGTGTATATGTGTATTTGTGTGTGTTTTATCCAGGTGAAGATGGAAGGACCCCCAAACAGACAAAATCTCCTCAGGTTTCTTGCTGACTTTCTGAGACGTAATACAAAAAATATAGTTCATTGTGATAAATGTACTGTCTTCACAGAGGAGAGTTCCTCTTAGGGTGTGAATAGCCTGTATTTGGGGGATCATCATAGATGGGGAGACGTGAGCAGGGGTAGGAAAGGAAAGGGTGGCAAGGGTAGGTAGATGGCATATGGCTGGAGGAGCGTAGCCAGAGCTGCTTTAAAAAAGGTGTCTATTCATACAGATGGCTAACAAATACATGAAAAGATGCTCAACATCACTTATTATCAGAGAAATGCAGATCAAAACCACAATGAGGTACCATCTCATGCCAGTCAGAATGGCTGCTATCCAAAAGTTTATACACAATAAATGCTAGAGAGGGTGTGGAGAAAAGGAAACCCTCTTACACTGTTGGTGGGAATGTAAACTAGTACAGCCATTTTGGAGAACAGTGTGGAGATTCCTTAAAAATAGAACTGCCTTATGATCCAGCAATCCCACTGCTGGGCATACACACTGAGGAAACCAGAACTGAAAGAGACACATGTACCCCAATGTTCATTGCAGCACTGTTTATAATAGCCAGGACATGGAAGCAATCTAGATGTCCATCAGCAGATGAATGGATAAGAAAGCTGTGGTACATATACACAATGGAGTATTACTCAGCCATTAAAAAGAATACATTTGAATCAGTTCTAATATGAGGTGGATGAAACTGGAGCCTATTATACAGAGTGAAGTAAGCCAGAAAAAAAAACCCATCAATATAGTATACTAATGCACATATATGGAATTTAGAAAGATGGTAACAATAACCCTATATGTGAGATAGCAAAAGAGTCACGGATGTATAGAATAGTCTTTTGGATTCTGTGGGAGAAGGCGAGGGTGGGATGATTTTAGAGAATAGCACTGAAACATGTAAATTATCATATGTGAAACAGATCACCAGTCCAGGTTCGATACATGAGACAGGGTGCTCAGGGCTGTTGCACTGGAATGATTCAGAGGGATGGGATGGGGAGGGAGGTGGGAGAGGGGTTCAGGATGGGGAACACATGTACACCCATGGCTGATTCATGTCAGTGTATGGCAGAAACCACTACAATATTGTAAGGTAATTAGCCTCCAATTAAAATAAATAAATTTTAAAAAGGCATCTATTGGTGATGTTTGCTGTCTTGCATGCCCCCTCCATGACCTCAAAACTTCCAAGAAAACTGACTTTTCCTTCCTTCTTTCTGGAAGCAAAAGGTAAGACTTAACTTGTGGGTGGGCCCAATATAAATTAGAAGGGAGAGGCAGCTGTACCCTCAACTCACATAAAAGTCCTCTGGATGTCCACTGGATTTGGATGGGAAGACAGCCCATCTTCAGGTTTCAAAACAAGGTGGCCTTGACTAGCACCTGGGATTAGGGGAAGGTCAGTGGGAATGGAAGAGCAGGAAGCAATGGGCTGGGGAGAGAGAGAAGAGGAGAGTGCTGGGCTCAGCCCCACCTGCCCTCTTCAAGGCTCCCAGCTCCCTTGGGTCTCATCTTCATCTTAGTTAAGATCACACACATAGAGTTCCAGCGCTTTGTAGACGCTCAGTAAATACCTTAGCACTGCCTTTGGATTGGTCTCCAGTAACAGTGCTGCCCAGTTCTGCTCTGGGGGTAACAGGGTGCCCTGACAGAGCCCAGACAGGGGCCAGTTCGCCATGTCACCATTCCTCATGTAGTCCCACGTTCCTCTCTCCCCCAGGCATGGATTTAGGACAGAGCCCCAGAGACTACTGACCCAGTCAAAGCTGTTCTTAGCATCTCACCTCATCAGATAGTCTCAAGAATAAAAGCTCTCTGAGGACACCTTTACTGTGAAATTCGAAAATCATATTTATTCACCAATTCACAGAAAGTGTCATAATGACCACCCATGAATCAGTTTGTAGGCATTTACAAGCCAAAGCTGAAAATAAATATCTGTGTTGAATAGGCATTTAACAAATTACTTGGAAACAGCAACAATCTGAATTGTTAGAAATTTAAAGTTTGTGATTCACACACGGGTAGGATCACAGTCATGGGAAGGAGCCCAGCAGATTCCTATGATGGTTCTTATTTCTCCTTATCTCTTTATATACATAAAGCTTCTTGGTGCCCCTCACTGTGTGACAGCCTGGAACGGATCTGACAGCTCAGTTACGCAGGGGAGGGGAGCTGAGAGAGGGTGGGGGGAGGCGAAAGGGCATTTTCCTCTGTGACTGGGCAATCTCGTTCAATGAGCAAGATGACAGCATGATCTCCTGAAATTAGATTCAGTATAAATGCATCCTTCTAATGAGATAGTCCAGGGTTTGCCTTGTGTCACACACATACACACACAATAGTATCTTTAGTAAATAAACCCATTTTCTACACTGAAGGCATTCACTCTGAGACAGCTGGAAGTTCTCAGAAGTCTGCCGTGTCAGGTACACACTGGCCCAGCCATGGAGCTGCAGATGGTCACGGTGAGAGGCACTCTGGCCGCACTGGCAGAAACTGTCCAGACAGTAACGGTGATCAAAGGGGACTGTACAGAATGCTGCTGCTGGCCCTTCCTCTGTCTGTAGCATCACCACCACAGAGGTTCTGAGAAGAGAGAGCTCACAGGACCTTTCTCCCACCCACTGTGGTTGGGCAGATTGGAATAAATAATTATCCAAGGCTTCTAAATGCCGGTGGCCGCTCCAGATAAGGGAGAAGAAATCTGTAGACGTTTCAGATCAGCTGAGCTCAGAACCTTTCCATGTAGCTCCAGAACTGAAGTTGGCAAAATTCAACAGCATTTCATTGAGTATTTAGGAAATGGCAGAGACCAGGAAGAAAGCCCCTAGCCCCATTCCCTGTAGAAATATCTTGCTGGGAGTTGGGCAGATGTGGCTTTGGTTGTACTGACTCACTTACTGTGACATTCTGTCACTGATCACTGCTAGAGAGCCCGACCCAAGACCTACAGCTGGCTGACAGGATGCCGAATCTGAATCTGTGAATCCACAAAAGCTTCTCTTCAGGCAGCTGTGATGATCTACAAGGGGGATGTGGCTGACCTGCTTCTCTGCAACTCATTTAACTTGGGGTGTATTGATTCTAGGGCTTCCCAGGTGACTGAGTGGTAAAGAATCCACCTGCCAAGCAGGAGATGCAGGTTCCATCCCTGGGTTGGGAAGATCCTCTGGAGAAGGAAATGGCAACTCACTCCAGTGTTCCTATCTGGGAAATCCCATGGACAGAGAGCCCAGCAGGCTACAATCCATGGGGTCGCAAAGAGTCAGACATGACTTAGTGGCGAGACAGCAGCAGCAGCA
>SJYC01074699.1:0-10822 GCA_006408675.1 Madoqua kirkii
ATAACTATTTCACTAAGAAAAAATAATAGACTACCCAATAGAAACATTTGCAAAATAACTGATCAAACATTTTACTAAAGTGTCTGTCCAATTGACCTTTAATGCATATGTTTGAAAAGTGTTCAATTTTATGATAATAATCAGAAAATGTAAATTTTAATCATAATTTAATACAACATTTCACCAGCACACTAAGAGAAAAAGAAAAAGTGACTAATATTTCTAAGTGCTAATGACTATGACGTGGATCAAAACAAAGCCAAAAATCCTCTCATATATTACTAATGGGAGTGTAAGTTGGTGTATTTTGGAAAACATTTTTGTATTATACTAGTGAAATATCTATTCAAGTTGAAGACGTGTAAAGCCTGTGATCTCTCACTTTTGCATCTATTGGTATTTACCAATAGACATATGCAAGGATACATGCTCACACAGCATTATTCATGAGTCCCAAACTGTAAACAATCCTACGTCTATCAATAATCAAATAAAGAGTCATGATTATATAATGGAAGACTTTTTAACAATGAAAATGTATGAATTGCAGCTTTGTGCAACATGATTCTCACAAACGTGGTGTTGAGTGAAAAAGACTAGATACAAATAACTTTATACCATATGGTTATGAGTTTAAAATATCAGGCAAGATAAACTAAACAATAGCATTTAGGGATGCAAGCATAGATGGCAAAACTACAAAGCAGAGGTAAAGTGCTTAAGTAAAATTAAGAATAGTTAAGTTTGGAGTGTAGCAAGAGCAGAATCGGAAAGAGCGAACGAGGGGGCTCCTGAGGCGCTGACTGTGTCCTGTTGTTCTTCTGTTGATGGTTGTGACAGTTCGTTGCTTGCTGCCTTTTTGTAAATGAATGTTATATTTACTAATTTTGAATAGTAATTGCCCATCTCTCTGAGTATGCGTGTGTGTGTGTATGAGAGAGAGAGGGAGAGAGAGGTGGAGAATGAGATGTGAGAAGCTGCTTATGAAGACAACTTCATAAACGATTTTGTCTGTAAAAAGAAAGAGGGAAGCATGGTGGCAGATGCTAAGGGAACGTGGGTATCAGTGTAGTTGATTTTTAAATGGGGGAATTACAGTGTGTTTGCATATTAATGATAATCCTGCAGAAGGGAAAGGGACGTAAGTGAAGTTGAACCCAGAAAAAGTGACAAAACATGAAGCCCTTGAAGAGGGTGGGAGTGAGCAGCAGACCCCAATGAATGGATGAGCCTAGAAAAGGAGGAGCTCCTCAGAAACGGGTCTTGAATGAGTTGAGATGACTGTGAGTGCAGCTGAGTCTGCAGGTATGCATGTTAGAAAACCATCTCGGCGCAGTGAGCTCTGGACCCCGGTAGCCCCACGGGCTCACCTCAGCCTTAGCAGCTTTCTCTCCATTCCTGCAGAGGATCCTGCTCCTCCCTGCCTCCTGTGCCCCTCTGCACAGGCTGTCTGCTGCACAGAGTGATTGTACTCTTGACCCCTCCCACCTGGTTAACGTCTGCACTTCCTGTAAATTTCAGCTAAACCTCCATGAGTACAGGAAAGCCTGACCTGACTCCCCAGGACACACTCTCAGCTTCCAGGTCACCCTTCTGTCACAGCTTGCATCCCTGTTGTGACTTCAAATTCACTGAATGTAGGCTGTCCTACACAAAACAGTATGTGCTATATATTCAAGGATATTTTCCTCTTTGACCTACCCCTGGCCAAGTGCCTAGCATCTTGTAGGTGCCATTTTTTTAAATGTATGAATACATTTTAAATGTATGAATAAATGAAGGTCATCTTGCAGAATATTCTTAGAAATATTATTTGAAGTCAGAATTGTTCACAATAATGTTTCTGTTCACTGATCAAACACTTTAATATATTTAACCTAATAAATCATATTTTCCTTTAGACAGCCACTCATTAATAAACATGTATTTAGTAATGATGTTACAGGAACAGTCACAGAAACAATTCAGGCTTCATGTAGGAAAAACTGTTCTGTGAGAATAGCCCCTGGCTTTGGAGTTTATAGTTTGAATTTTAATTCTAGCTCTTTTTCTTGCCTTTTTAAATTATTTTTTTACACAGGATATGTCCTCTAAATTCTTTGAGCCATTGTCTCCTTATTAGTAAAGTACAATTCCTCCTTTAGCTCTTGCATTCTTTTTGTAAAGGTAGCATGTAGTTACCTATGTAAAGACTTGTAAAATGCCTGGTTCAGAGTTACATCCTTCCCTTGGTTCCTATCTAGGTGGAGAAACGAGGCAGGGAGCTTATTATATACCCTGAGTCAGGTCCTACAATTAATGGGGCATGGGACTGCTGCTAAAGGAAGTGTTGAGTTGATCCTCCCATCCTTAGACAAACAGAGCGTCACAGCTGGAAGGAATTTAAAAATCATGCAGTCAGAAAGCCTTCTTTATAGGTGAGGCCTCTCTAGCGCTGAGAGGGGAAGGGCGACCACAGGTCAATGGCTTCATTTTGGAGCAGAGGGCAGCCCGTCTGCATCTTAGAGACAGCACATCTCTTCCTTCCGTGTCTGTAGGGGCTCTCGGCTGGGGCGCTAACAGGCAGGCTATTTTGAGCCAGGAGTTGCTTATAGAAAGACTCACAGCGGTGCCCAACCTTGGTCTTGCCATTGTGTTGGCCTCCTGGGACGCTTCCCTCCTTGCAAGGCACTTTGTGTCAGCAGGAATGAGGCAAGTTGTGAAATTCAATTAATTCTCCAGCCAGCCCACATACTTCCTTCCAGGGCTGGCCCAGCCAGGGCTAGGCAGCATTACCAGCTCTGAAAACAGGAGGTTGTCTGACATCCTGACCCTTCCCTTCTCCCAGCTTTTTCTTAGATCTTTCCTCAACCTCCCCATTCCGCTCTTGATAGAAGACAAAGCGGATCTATGGGGATGCGTTTCTATATTAAAATATTGTTGCAGACCTAAATTTGATTTGGAATCTCTGAAAGCTTGAATTATGAAACTACTTTTGTTGAAGTTGTGAGGGAGTGGCTAAGATACTCTCATCTCTCTTGAGTACATACAAACAGAGCAAAAGCAAAAAACAGGAATATCTGTATGACTCATGTGTTTCCAGGCTGTACCCGTAAACCTTAATACAAGAGTTCCAGTTAATTAAAGCCAAAATAGGGCCACCAGGTTTCTCTGCTATGAGGGAAGGGGTGAGGGCAGAGAACGCCATGCCTGGGGGAGAGAACAATCAGTGCTTGTATAATAGACTCAGGAAGTGAGAACAGGAGGACATGATTCAAGTATTGAAGCCCATTTGGTGCTCCCACTAAGCCAGCCAGTGTCCTGGACTCTAATCACAATAGAAAGAAAAAACACGCAAGAGTGCGAGAAGAGCTGAAAGTATTCACTCCACTAGTTTCTTCTTCTGGAAGTTAAAGAATGTTCTCCTTTTTCTGGACAAAGTGAACACAGGGAAATGCTGGGTCTTTTCTTATGTTCTTCAGAATATTAATCTTGATATACGGGATGTGGGAGTCTACCATCTGTCAGAACTCTAGTTGGAATTTTTGAAGCCAGAGGTCTCTGATGTTTCAGAGGTTAATTCCATTAAATTGTAAGGTCAAGTTATACCCTTGGCAAATGGTTTACCCATGATTCTCTTTCTTGTCTCATGTTAAGTCCAGACATAGTGCCCAACAGAGAATACCAAGGACAGTGATGTAATGAACAGTGCATGTTGCCAGCACCTCCAAAGGTGAGTTATCCATCTTTTAATCTGGTATTCTCCACTTTTGTGAACAGACCACAGGATCATGTAAGAACCAGTGTCTGCCACACACACCAGAAAGTTTCTCCTTTTTCTGGTAATTGCTGTCCTCTGGACCACAGGATAGTGTTTAATCTGTGCCTTCTGCATGCCGAGTCACTTTAGTAGTATCCAGCTCTTTGGGACCCCATGGACTATAGCCTACCAGGCTCCTCTGTCCATGGGTTTCTCCAGGCAAGAGTACTAAAGTGGGCTGCCATGCATCCCATCCCTCCAAGGGATCAAACCTGTGTCTCTTAAGTCTCCTGTATTGGCAGGCAGGTTCTTTACCCCTAGCGCCACCAATCTAGACTTAACATTATGGTTGCAAATCAAAGATTGGTGCAGGGGCTTAATACTATCTAGAGGCTTGTAGATAAAGGAGAAGATGGGATATAAAAGGATAAATATTCTTTGTGTAAGCAAGCAATATTCTTGGTAAGCATCACCAGTATGTCAATCCTTCTAGTGATTCTGTTCCAGTTGCGTGGTATCTGTATAATACATGAACCTCTCTGAAATGGGAGATATCTTCCAGTGAAAGTTCACTTGTGAGATTTTTTTTCAATGAGAGTTCCTATCATGAAAAGTAATCAACAATCAACACTTTCCTTTCCAAATATGTATTTACGGCAGCGGCTAAGTCACTTCAGTCGTGTCCAACTGTGACCCACCGGCTCCACCATCCCTGGGATTCTCCAGGCAAGAACAGTGGAGTGGGTTGCCATTTCCTTCTCCAATGCATGAAGGTAAAAAGTGAAAGTGAAGTCGCTCAGTTGTGTCCGACTCTCTGCGACCCCATGGACTGCAGCCTACCAGGCTCCTCTGTCCATGGGATTCCCCAGGCAAGAGTACTGGAGTGGATTGCCATTGCCTTCTCCAAATAAGCATTTACAATATTGCTTATTTTGAAATATGTAGAAAATTGTTGTGGTGACGCTCTACATCAATATTTAGGTCTAACTTGATACTTTCTTCTTTCCCTCACTATCTATCAATCACGCATATTTAAAATCACTTTAATTCCTATTTTCCTTTTGTTCCTGACATCAGAATGGTGACTGTCTAGGGGTCCCTTTTCTCTTGGTAACAAGTGAGTCTAGTTTTGTAAAACACAAATTCCTCTGGCACATTTCATTTCTTTATATTCCTCAGAGATTTAGGTCTAACTTGATACTTCTTCTTTCCCTCACTATCTATCAATCACGCATATTTAAAATCACTTTAATTCCTATTTTCCTTTTGTTCCTGACATCAGAATGGTGACTGTCTAGGGGTCCCTTTTCTCTTGGTAACAAGTGAGTCTAGTTTTGTAAAACACAAATTCCTCTGGCACATTTCATTTCTTTATATTCCTCAGAGTTCCAGATGTTTGCTCTTATATCTGTAGTTCTTTGTCTCAAATAAGATCTTAAACAACTTTTATCAAGTCTTTTAAGTTCCACATGAACTCAGGAACTGCTGAATTTTTATTGGTGAAGCCCAGTTTGAGAAATACTGTTCAACACGATGAAGGAACAAGGTTTGCCGCAGCAACCGTGGTTCATTCTCAAGCTCTCAGATTTGGTCAAAAGCAGCACAAGGGCACCTGCCCAACAAATGAGAAATTTTCATTTATTAACAAATATTATCAAGTATCTATCAAGTGTCAGGTGCTACTGTAGATGCTGACGATATATCCCTGAAATACAGCTGAAATCGCCTAACTTGATAGAGGCTACATTCCAGGAAAAGGAGACAGAAAATGGTCAAAACAACCAAGTAAACACAAATAGTGTGCAGAAGTCTAAGAGTGTTATGAGGGAGAATCAAGAAGGGTGTAAAAGTCTAGAAGTTGTTGAGTGGTGGTGATCATTTTAAATGTGGTTTGACGGGGAATCCCTTGTGGTCCAGTGGTTAAAGACTAGCTTCCTTCACCGCTGTGGGCTTGGGGTTCAATTCTTGGTCAGAGAGCTAAGTTCCCCACAGCCAAAAAATAAATAAATAAAGAAAAATTTTAAAAAACCATCATAATTTATAATCGTAATAAATAATAGTGATTTGAGAAGGTATTACTGAGAAAGATATTTGACATTTGATAATGAATTTGCTTAATATTAGAAGTGCTTTGTGGCTAAATCATATTCATCTTTTTGTGAACTCATGGACTGTAGCACGCCAGGCTCCTCTGTCCATGGGATTCTTCAGGCAAGAATACTGGAGTGGGTCGCCATTCTCCTCTGTCAGAGGATCTTCCCAACCCATGTATCGAACCCATGTCTCCTGTGTCTCTGGCATTGCAGGAAGATTCTTTACCTACTGAGCCATCAAGGAAGTGCAGTATCAGAAGAGAAGTCTTGAATATGTGCATGAACACTGGCACAAACACACACACACACACGCACACACACACACACATGCACACACACATACACACACACGCTGTGGGTAGGGAGGAGAGGGAGATAAAATTCTATTATCAGAAGGTATAGCTGGAGGGTCTGGGTCACTTGCAAAGAGAGGTATCAGAGTTGCACATCTTGTGAAAATATCTAGAAGGAAAAGTCAGCAGCAAAGTTGTTACAGCCCAGCACTGGCGGAACAGTTGCAAAAGTGACTAAGGCTATAATTTAATAGTAAATACAGATGAAATGGGCAGGATGAGCCTAGCCACTAGGTCAGAATCAATCATGGGGTAGAATACGAGGGTTATAGAAGATAAAGACACTTTCAGTGAGTTTATATGAAGCATTTATGGAGTCTAGACCTGCGCTGTATATTTCACAGTGCTATCTCATTCCCTACACTAATGGCTTTAGAAGATGCTAGAGGTTTGCCTCCTTTGACAGTTGAAGAAAATTAGGCATGAGATGGTTAAGTGACTTGTCCACTTGTCCCACAATAAACTTTATATTGTCATTTTCTCTAATCCAGTACCTCACTGAAGATCTTGCATTGTATTGCATTGTTGTGAGCCTCATTCCCCTTTAATATGGAATCGTTCCTGAGGTTTTCTTTGTGTTTGTTGACCTTGATGTTTTTGAAAAGTCCAGTCACATTACAGAATGCTGTTATTAATAGTCTGTGTTTGTTCGATATCTCCTTATCATTATTTTTATGTTTTTGTTGTTTGGAAATAGTAGGAATGTTATGTTGTCCTCAGTGTATCAGATCAAGAATCACATGATTCCGATATCTTCAGTATTATTGATATTAACTTTAATAACTTGGTAATGTGGTATTTACCAGGTTTCTTCACTGTGAAATTACTATTTTCTCTCATAAAAAATAATTTTGTGGGTAGATACTTTGGGACCAAAAAATATTCTTTTCCCCATTAAGTGTTAAATCACTGGTTTAGGATCAATGAAAAATTTCTAACTTTATCATCCTTCTGTAGTTAGTTGACATGCTCTTGTAAGGAAGAGTTTTGCTTCTCCCATATTTATTAATTTCCTTAGTTATATTAATATGAACTCATGATTTCTTACTCCATTTAATTATGTATTTTGATGCTCAGTTTGTCTAACAATTGGCTAATAAGAGCCCTTCAAGTTGGCTCTCATGACCTTTTAATATACGCATGAAAAAGGGAGCATTACTATGAAAGAGGGAACACTATTAATCTTACAGAAAAAAAGGATTATAAAGAAACAATCGTATGCTGGAAAATTACATAACCTAGGTGAAGCAGACAAATTCTCAGAAAGATATTAACTATTAAAACTGATTCAAGACAAAATAGACTCTCTAAATAGGTTAAAAACAAGAGATTGAGTTAGAAATCAAACACATTTACCACAAAGAAAAGCCCAGGAGGACCACATAGCTTCCCTGGTGAATTTTATCAGACATTTAAAGATGAATTAATACCAGATCTTCACAAACTCTTTGGAAAAATGGAAGAGGAAGAAACACTTCCCGACTTATACAAGGCCAGCATTGCCCTGAGAGCAAAATCATAAAAGGTATGCAAGAAAATAAAGTAGTAAAGAATGAAATCCCTTATAAATACAGATGTAAAAGTCCTCTTATAAAATACTAGAAAACTGAATCCAGCAGCATATTAAAGAGGATTATATACCAAATGGCATTTAACCTGAAAAATGCGAGGTTGATTCAAATACACAAATAAATCAGTGTAAAGCAGCATAATAACAGAATGAAGGGGGAAAAACACACGCTCATCTCAGTAGAAGCGTGGAAAGCATTTGAAAAAATCCAACACCCTTCCACCATAAAAACATATAGCAAACTAGGAACAGAAGGGAATTAACTCCATCTGACAAAGTCTGTTTATGAAAAACCCATGATGAATATCGCATTTAATAGTGAAAGACTGAAAACCCTCTCTGTAAAATCATGACCAAGACAAGGCTATCCATTCTTGCTACTTCGCTTCTTCATTCTTTTAGAGGCTCTGAAGTGAAGTGAAGTCGCTCAGTCGTGTCCGACCCTCAGCGACCTCATGGATTGCAGCCTTCCAGGCTCCTCCATCCATGGGATTTTCCAGGCAAGAGTGCTGGAATGGCTTGCCATTTCCTTCTCCAGGGGATCTTCCCGACCCAGGAATCAAACCCGGGTCTCCCGCATTGCAGGCAGACGCTTTACCGTCAGAGCCACCAGGGAAGCCCTTTAGAGGCTCTAGCCGGCTTAAATAAATGTCATCCAAACTGGGAAGGAAGAAGCAAAACTATCTCTGTTTGTTCATGACATGATATTAAATGTAAAAACCCCTTCAGTAATTGTTTAAATCAATGAAAAATGCCTATGCCTATTATAACTAGTAAATGAGTTCACCGAAGTTGTATGATAGAAAATCAATACATAAATATCAGTTGCATTCCTCTACAGTAGGAAATAGCAATACAAAAGTGAAATTAAGGAAACAATTCCATTTATGAGCACATTATAAATATTAAATAATAGTATTAAATTTAACAAAGAAATATAAGGCATTTAAAGCTACAAAATATCAGGAATTCCCTGGCAGTCCAGTAGTTAGGACTCAGTACGTTCACCGCCATGTGTGCGGATTCAGTCCCTGGTTAGGGAACCAAGACCCTGAAAGCTGCTCAGCACTTCAAAACAAACAAACAAACAAACAAACAAACAAACAAACACAAAAAAAACAAACCTACAAAATATTGCCACCTACCCACCAAAAATGAAAAAGACTTGAAAGACATCCTTTGTTCACAGACTAACAGATTAAATATTATTAAAATGGAAATACACCTCAAATTTATCTAAAGATTCAATATCATGTCTATCAAAATTCCAGCTGCCTCTCTACAAAAATTAGCAAGAAGACCCTGAAATTCATGTGAAATTGTAAGAGACCAAATAGTCAAAATAATCTTGACAGTGGTGAGCAAAGTTAGAAGACTTACATTTCTAGATTTCAAAACTTACTACCAATCTATGGTAATTCATTCTTTATGGTGATACTAGTACAAAGATAGACATGTAGCTCAATGAAATAGGACTTGGAGTCCATAAATAAACACATTAGTACAATAAGTACATTAGTGTTCAATTGATTTTCAATAAGTCTGCCAAGACAATTTAGTGGGGGAAAAAACAGTTGTTTGTTTTGTTTTTAATGAACGATACATGACTACTACTTATATCTAAGAAAACAACTCAAAATCTATTAAAGACTAAAAAAAGTACAAAATTCTTACAAATAAGAAGGTGTAACTCTTCACAATCTTGGGTTAGGCAATAGTTCCTTAGATACAACACCCAAAGCATGAGAACCAATATATAAATTGGACCTCATCAAAATTAAAATATTTTATGAATGAAAGGACAGTATCAAGAAAGTGAAAAGACAATGCCCAACTAGGAGAAAATATTGAGAAATCATGTGTTAGATAGGAATCTACTATGCAGAATATATGAAGAACTTCTACAATTCAACAGAAAGTAAATACCGTAATTAAAAAATAGGCAAGAATCTGAATAAATCAGTCACTCAGTCGTGTCTGACTCTTTGCGACCCCATGAATTGCAGCACGCCAGGCTTCCCTGTCCATCACCAGCTCCCAGAGTTCACTCAGACTCATGTCCATCGAGTCAGTGATGCCATCCAGCCATCTCATCCTCTATCATCCCCTTCTCCTCCTGCCCCCAATCCCTCCCAGTATCAGAGTCTTTTCTAATGAATCAACTCTTCGCATGAGGTGGCCAGAGTACTGGAGTTTCAGCTTTAGCATCATTCCTTCCAAAGAAATCCCAGGGCTGATCTCCTTCAGAATGGACTGGTTGGATCTCCTCGCAGTCCAAGGGACTCTCAAGAGTTTTCTCCAACACCACAGTTCAAAAGCATCAATTCTTTGGCACTCAGCCTTCTTCACAGTCCAACTCTCACATCCATATATGACCACTGGAAAAACCATAGCCTTGACTAGACAGACCTTAGTCAGCAAAGTAATGTCTCCGCTTTTGAATATACTGTCTAGGTCGGTCATAACTCTCCTTCCAAGGAGTAAGCATCTTTTAATTTCATAACTGCAGTCACCATCTGCAGTGATTTTGGAGCCCCCAAAATAAATTCTGACACTGTGTCCACTGTTTCTCCATCTATTTCCCATGAAGTGATGGGACTAGATGCCATGATCTTCATTTTCTGAATGTTGAGCTTTAAGCCAACTTTTTCGCTTTCCCCTTTCACTTTCATCAGGAGGCTTTTTAGTTGCTCTTCACTTTCTGCCATAACAGTGGTGTCATCTGCATATCTGAGGTTATTGATATTTCTCCCGGCAATCTTGATTCCAGCTTGTGTTTCTTCCAGTCCAGCGTTTCTCATGATGTAGTCTTCATATAAGTTAAATAAGCAGGATGACAATATACAGCCTTGACGTACTCCTTTTCCTATTTGGAACCAGTCTGTTGTTCCATGTCCAGTTCTAACTGTTGCTTCCTGACCTGCATACAGATTTCTCAAGAGGCAGGTCAGCTGCTCTGGTATTCCCATCTCTTTCAGAATTTTCCACAGTTTACTGTGATCCACACAGTCAAAGGCTTTGTCATAGTCAATAAAGCAGAAATAGATGTTTTTCTGGAACTCTCTTG
>SJYC01074701.1:0-16734 GCA_006408675.1 Madoqua kirkii
CTCCAGTTTCATCCACCTCATTAGAACTGATTCAAATGTATTCTTTTTAATGGCTGAGTAATACTCCATTGTGTATATATACCACAGCTTTCTTATCCATTCATCTGCTGATGGACATCTGGGTTGTTTCCATGTCCTGGCTATTATAAACAGTGCTGCAATGAACATTGAGGTACACATGTCTCTTTCAATTCTGGTTTCCTCAGTGTTACACAGCCCAGCAGTGGGATTGCTGGGTCATAAGGCAGTTCTATTTCTAGTTTTTTAAGGAATCTCCACACTGTTCTCCATAGTGGCTATACTAGTTTGCATTCCCACCAACAGTGTAAGAGGGTTCCCTTTTCTCCACACCCTCTCCAGCATTTATTGCTTATAGACTTTTGGATACCAACCATTTTGACTGGCGTGAAATGGTACCTCATTGTGGTTTTGATTTGCATTTCTCTGATAATGAGTGATGTTGAACATCTTTTCATGTATTTGTTAGCCATCTGTCTTCTTTGGAGAAATGTCTGTTTAGTTCTTTGGCCCAGTTTTTGATTGTGTTGTTTATTTTTCTAGAATTGAGCTGCAGGAGCTGCTTGTATATTTTTGAGGTTAGTTATTTGTCAGTTGCTTCATTTGCTATTATTTTCTCCCATTCTGAAGACTGTCTTTTCACCTTGCTTATAGTTTCCTTTGTTTGATGTTGAGTTGTATGAGTTCTTTGTATATTTTGAATATATCATTTGTAAATGCCTTCTCCCATTCAGTAGGTGGCCTTTTTGTTGAGTTTCCTTCACTCTGTAAAAGCTTTTTAGTCTGATGTAGTCCCATTTATTTATTTATTTTTAATTTCTTTTTAGTTTATTAATATGATGAGTTACATTGAGTGTTAAACTAAATTTCCATTCATGGAACAGATTCCACTTGTTCATGGTATATTATTTTTAAAAAATCAATTTATTTTAATTGAAGGATAATTACGCCACAAGATTGTGATGGTTTCTGCCATACATCAACATGAATCAGCCATAGGCATACACGTGTCCCCTCCCTCCTGAATCCCCTCCCACATCCCTCCCTACCCCATCCTGAACTTCAGGTTGCCGCAAAGCACTGGTTTTTGGTTTCCTGTGTCACACAACTCCCACTGGCTATTTACTTTACACATGGCAATGTATGTTTCAATGCTATTCTCTCAAATCCTCCCACCCTCTCCTTCTCCCACTGTGTCTCCTTTGCTGCCCTGCATGTAGGATCATCAGTACTATCATTCTAGATTCCATATATATGTCTTAATATATGATATTTGTCTTTCTCTTTCTGACTTAAGGTTCTAGGTTCATCCACCTCATTAGAACTGACTCAAATGTGTTCGTTTTTATAGTTGAGTAACATTCCGTTGTGTATATGTACTATAACTTCCTTATCCATTAATCTGCTGATGAACATCTAGATTGCTTTCATGTCCTATATATTGTAAATAATGCTGCAAAGAACATTGAGGTACATGTGTCTTTTTCAGTTATGATTTCCTCAGGGTATATGCCACATAGTAGAATTACTGGGTCATATGGTAGCTTTATTCCTAATTTTTAAAAAAAGTATCTTCATACTGTTCTCCACAGTGGTTCTATCAGTTTACCCTCCCACCAACAGTATAAGAGGGTTTCTTTTTCTCCATAACTTCTCCACTATTTATTGTTTGTAGACTTTTTAATGATAGCCATTCTGACTGATGTGAGATGATACTTCATTGTAGTTTTAACTTGCATTTCTCTGATAATGATCAATGTTGAGCATCTTTCGTATGTTTATTAGCCATTTGTATGTCTTCTTTTGATAAGTGTCTGTTTAGATCTTTTACCCACTTTTTGATTGACTTTTTTGTTTTTCTGGTATTGAGATGCTTGTATATTTTGGAGATTAATTCTTGGTCAGTTTTGTTTGTTTGTTTGCTGTTATTTCTTCCCATTCTGAGGGTTGTCTTTTCACCTTGCTTGTATTTTCTTTCATTGTGCAAAAGCCTTTAAGTTTAATTAGGTCCCATTTGTTTATTTTTGTTTTTATTTCCATTACTCTAGGAGGTGGGTCATAGAGGCTCTTGCTTTGATTTATGTCAGAGAATGTTCTGCCTGTGTTACCCTCTAAGAGTTTTATAGTTTCTGGTCTTATGTTTAGGCCTTTAATCCATTTTGAGTTTATTTTTGTGCATGATGTTGCTGCTGCTGCTGCTAAGTCACTTCAGTCTTGTCCGACTCTGTGCGACCCCGTAGACGGCAACCCACCAGGCTCTTCTGTCCCTGGAATTCTCCATGCAAGAACACTGGAGTGGGTTGCCATTTCCTTCTCCAATGCATGAAAGTGAAAAGTGAAAGTGAAGTCACTCAGTCATGTCTGCCTCTTAGCGACCCCATGGACTGCAGCCTACCAGGCTCCTCTGCCCATGGGATTTTCCAGGCAAGAGTACTGGAGTGGGTTGCCGTTGCATGATGTTAGAAAGTATCTAATTTTATTCTTTTACACAAATCCTTTCACAATTTGTATGGAAACATGAAAGATTCTAAATAGCCAAAGCAATCTTGAGAAAGAAGAATGGAACTGGTGGAATCAAGCTCCTTGTCTCCAGCCTATACTACAAAGTTACAGTCACCAAGTCAGTATGGTACTGTCACAAAAACAGAAGTATAGACCAATAGAATAAGACAGAAAGCCCAGAGATAAATCCACACACCTATGGACAACCTTACCTTTGTCAAGGAGGCAAAAATGTACAATGGAGAAAAGACAGTCTCTTCAACAACTGGTGCTAGGAAAACTGGTCAACCATTTGGTTATTTTTGCTTTTGTTCCCTTCCCTGGGGAGACAGAGCCAAAAATTATTTCTAAAACCTATGTGAAAGAACGTATTGCCTGTATTTTCTTCTAGAAGTTTTATGTTTTCCAGTGTTATATTTAGGTCTTTAATATATTTTGAATTTTTTTTTATGATATGAGAAAATATTTTAATTTCATTCTTTTACATATGGCTGTCCAGTTTCCCCAGTACTACTTACTGAAGAGGCTGTCTTTTCCCCACTGAATATTTTTGCCTCTTTTGTTGTCAGTTAATTGACTATATGCGTGTGTGTGTGTGTGTGTGTTTATGTCTGAGCTCTCTATTCAATGTTCCATTGACCCGTGTTTATAGTTTTTTACCAGAACCATAGTCTTTTAATTATTATAACCTTGTAGCATAGCTTTGTAGAAGTCAGGAAGGCTGATACCTCCAACTTTGTTTGTTTGTTTTTGCCCTCAAAATTGCTTTGGAAATTTGGGGTCTTGTTCCATGCAAATTTTAAGATTATTCATTATAGTTCTGCAAAGCATGTATTTTGACAGAGTTTGCATTAAATCTGTAGATTGGTTTTAGTGATATGGACATTTTAACAATATTAATTCTTCCAGTCCCAAACATGGGATTCCATTTAATGTATTGATGAAAGGATTTTTATTCTGTGTCACCATCATATTTTACTCTGTCCTTATCCACTGATGCCCCAGTCAACCCATTCCAGCACTCCTCATGCACCAGCTGTCAATGGGAGTAAGCTGAATGATGTGGGTATTGATTTTTTTGTCCCGGTGTTTCTGTAGACAGAAGCCAAGGGAGTTGTTTTCAATGAAGGAATCTGAGAGATACACAGATATTACAAAGCTCAGCTCTGTTGGTACCAGAAGACCAAGTGTAGAATAGAAGAGGAGTAATTTCCTCCATTTCTGAAGTAGAACTTACAATGACTATGGCACCTACAAGAGCTGAAGAAATGTGTGGCTTTGTTGGGAACTTAAGAGTCCACAGTTTTGGTAGCTCCTAGAGACATGACCTTCAGTTCAGCCATCACCATTGCCACATTGCCCCCCTTCCAATCCCAGACACAACAGTAGTGACTTAGTACGTAATAAACGGGGAAAGAGGGGGGGAAGTTAATAGAAGACTGAGCTCACGTGCAGATTAACCAAATACATTTAAACCAAAAACCTTAACCATTGACCTTTGTTATGCCCTTGCAAGACTTTTGCCTCCCCACTGTAAGTGGCAGGAGATACGCTTGGTTCAAATATGTTATCACCAATTAAAGGATGAAATCAAATTCTGGTAAATTAAAGATGGGGTGGAGCACCCCAGCTTTAGCTCCTTGTGGAGATAGGATGAAGTGGGCATTCTGTTCCTGTTATAATGAAGCATTTAGACATACACATTTACCTAACATTTTAGGTAAATGACAAATGGTTGAATGGTACAGTTAGTATTTAGCAAAATTAGATGCCAAACCAAATGATACATAAAAGAATAAACCTCTAGAAAATAGTAATTAATCTGAAATTGTCAAACTTTTCTTTGTTAATAGGTCTATTATTATTTCAGTTATAAGAGGTTGATTTTACCGTGCAGGAAAAATTATTAGTCAGTCATAGCCACTGTATTTCTCTTATGGTTACTCTGTGCATTTGTGAGAGGGTGTATCTAATGGGGGTTTTGTGATAATGTATTTTCACCTGAACTCATTAGAGGAGCTACATCCTTCATGGTGAGGTTGCTCAGCATAGTTACCACAAATGCTGGTATTTCTGCTGATGGGATTGGCTTTTCCTTCCTCTTCAGTAGGAAATGAAAAGATTTTGTTTTACTTCTGGACCTGAATATTTGATTGAAGCTTTTGATATGTATTTATCTTTAAGATCATCCCATGATATAAACTTTGTTAACTACCTCAAAAAATGTTTCTGATTATTTTTCAGAAGCAGCCTGAATATTGTTCTTCCCTTCACAACAAAGATATGATAGTCAAATAAAAAATGTGGACAATTCTGCAAGTCAAATTATCAAGTTTATTCAACAAATTAATAACATTGTTTTAAAAGAACTAAAATGGAGGGGAAAATATCTTGATTTAGAGAAATTTACACATGAAACAAATACAATGTATGAATGTTTGTGTTCTTATTTGAATGAATAAACAATTGAACAAACTAATAACTGGGAAAAATGATAACTAAACTGTAAAAACACTTTTAAAGTAATCAGGGAAAGTTGAAAAAAATGGAGGGGAAAATATCTTGATTTAGAGAAATTTACACATGAAACAAATACAATGTATGAATGTTTGTGTTCTTATTTGAATGAATAAACAATTGAACAAACTAATAACTGGGAAAAATGATAACTAAACTGTAAAAACACTTTTAAAGTAATCAGGGAAAGTTGAACATAGGCTAGGAATTTAAGGCATTTAAAAAATTGTGATAATAGTATGCTTTTCTTTTTTAATTGTTATTTTATGCTGGATTGTATTTACAGTGTGTGCTACTTTCAGATGTATTGCAAGGTGATTCAGTTGTACATATAATACATGCATATATATATATATGTATGTATGTACATATATATATTATATATATATTCTTACTTATTTCTTATTTTTATTACTCTGTGAGGTGGATCCAAAAGGATATTGCTGTGATCTATATCAGAGTGTTCTGACAAACTTTTCCTCTAAAAGTTTTATAGTATTTGGTCTTACATTAAATTATTTGAGGGTTTTTTTTTTAATATGGTATTAGAGAATGTTCTAATTTCATATTTTTACATCTGGCTCTCCAGTTTTCCTAACACACCTTGTTAAGACTGTCTTCTCACGACTATATAGTCTTGCCTCCTTTGTCATAGATTAATTTACCATAGGCATGTGAGTTTATTTATGGGCATTCTATCCTATTCCATTAGTTTATAAGTCAGTTTTAGTGCCACTACCATACTGTTTTGATTGCTGTTTAGCTGCTAAATTGTGTTCGATCCTATGGACTGTAGTCTGCAAAGCTCCTCTGTTTATGGGATTTCCCAGGCAAGAATCCTGGAGTGACTCACCGTTTCCTCCTCCAGGGGATCTTCCCAATCCAGGGATCAAACATGTGTCTCCTGCATTACAAACCAATTCTTTACCACTGAGCCACCAGAGAATCCCACTGTTTTGATTACTGTAGCTTTATAGAGTAGTCTGAAGTCAAGGAGCCTCATTCCTCCCATCCTACTATTTTTATTCAAGATTGCTTTGGCTATTCACAAGCTTTGGGGTTTCCAATTTTAAAATTTTTCATTCTAGATCAGCAAATAATACCATCAACAATTTGATGCACCCAATTTGAGTGCTGCACTCAATGCCAGGAAATTTGGAAAACTCAGCAGGGGCCACAAGACTGAAAAAGGTCAGTTTTCATGCCAGTTCTGAAGAAGGGCAGTGCTAAAGAATGCCCAAAGTCCTGGACAACTGTACTCACTTCCCATGCCAGTAAGGTTATGCTCAAAATCCTTCAAGCTAGGCTTCAGCAGTACTTGAACCAAGAAATTCCAAATGAACAAGCAGGGCTTAGAAAAGGCAGAGATAAAATTTCCAACATTTGTTGAATCCTAGGGAAAGCAAGGAAATTCCAGAAAAATATCTACTTCTGTTTCATTACGTGAAAGCCTCTTACCGTGTGGATCGCAACAAAGTGGAAAATTCTTACACACATGGGAATACCAGACCATCTTACCTGTCTCCTGAGAAACCTGTATGTGGGTCAAGAAGCAACTGACTGGTTCCAAACTGGGAAAATAATATGACAGGGCCATATATTGTCACTCTGTTTATTGAAATTATATGCAGAGTGCGGTGCTGTGCTAAGTTGCTTCAGTCGTGTCTGACTCTTTGAGATCCCATGGACGGTAGACCAACAGGCCCCTCTGTCCATGGGGATTCTCCAGGCAAGAATACTGGAGTGGGTTGCCATGCCCTTCCCCAGAGGATCTTCCCAACTCAGGGATTGAACCCAGGTCTCCTATGTTGATGCTGGATTCTTTACTGTCTGACACTAGGGAAAGGCAAGACTACTGAGTGGGCAGCCTATCCCTATATTCAGAGTTCAGTTCAGTCACTCAGTCATGTCTGACTCTTTGTGACCCCATGAATTGCAGCACACCAGGCTTCCCTGTCCATCACCAACTCCTGGAGTCTACCCAGATTCATGTGCATCAAGTCAATGATGCCATCCAGCCATGTGATTCTCTGCTGTCCCCTTCTCTTACTGCCCTCAATCCCTCCCAGCATCAGAGTCTTTTCCAATGAGTCAACTCTTCACATAAGGTGGCCAAAGTATTGGAGTTTCAGCTTTAGCATCATTCCTTGCAATGAACACCCAGGACTGATCTCCTTTAAAATGGACTGGTTGGATCTTCTTGCAGTCCAAGGGACTCTCAAGAGTCTTCTCCAACACCACAGTTCAAAAGAATCAGTTCTTCGGCGCTCAGCCTTCTTCACAGTCCAACTCTCACATCCATACATGACTACTGGAAAAACCATAGCCTTGACTAGATGGACCTTCGGCAGCAAAGTAATGTTTCTGCTTTTGAATATGCTGTATAGGTTGGTCATAACTTTTCTTCCAAGGAGTAAGCGTCTTTTAATTTCATGGCTGCAATCACCATCTGCAGTGATTTTGGAGCCCAAAAAAATAAAGTCTGACACTGTTTCCACTGTTTCTCCATCTATTTCCCATGAAGTGATGGGACCTGATGCCATGATCTTCGTTTTATGAATGTTGAGCTTTAAGCCAACTTTTTTCTTTCCTCTTTCACTTTCATCAAGAGGCTTTTGAGTTCCTCTTCACTTTCTGCTATAAGAGTGGTGTTATCTGCATATCTGAGGTTACTGATATTTCTCCCAGCACTCTTGATTCCCCCTTGTGCTTCTTCTAGCCCAGCGTTTCTCATGATGTACTCTGCATGTAAGTTAAATAACCAGGCTGACAATAGGCAGCCTTGACATACTCCTTTTCCTACCATGTGCAGCTCTAACTGTTGCTTCCTGACCTGCATATAGGTTTCTCAAGAGGCAGGTTAGGTGGTCTGGTATGCCCATCTCTTTCAGAATTTTTCCACAGTTTATTGTGATCCACACAGCCAAAGGCTTGGGCATAGTCAATAAAGCAAAAATAGATCTTTTTCTGGAACTCTCTTGCTTTTTCCATGATCCAGCAAATGTTGGCAATTTGATCTCTGGTTCCTCTGCCTTTTGTAAAACTAGCTTGAACATCTGGAAGTTCATGGTTCATATATTGCTGAAGCCTGGCTTGGAGAATTTTGAGCTTTACTTAATTAGCATGTGAGATGAGTGCAATTGTGCAGTGGTTGGAGCATTCTTTGGCATTGCCTTTCTTCGGAATTAGAATGAAAACTGACCTTTTCCAGTCCTGTGGCCACTGCTGAGTTTTCCAAATTTGCTGGCATATGGAGTGCAGCACTTTCACAGCATCATCTTTCAGGATTTGAAACAGCTCCACTGGAATTCCATCACCTCCACTAGCTTTGTTTGTAGTGATGCTTTCTAAGGCCCACTTGACTTCACATTCCAAGATGTCTGGCTCTAGATTAGTGATCATATCATCATGATTATCTGGGTCTTGAAGATCTTTTTTGTACAGTTCTTCCGTGTATTCTTGCCACCTCTTTTTTGGGTGTTAGTTCTAAAAGGCGTTGTAGGTCTTCATAGAACTGTTCAACTTCAGCTTCTTCAGCATTACTGGTTGGGGCATAGACTTGGATTACTGTGATACTGAATGGTTTGCCTTGGAAATGAACAGAGATCATTCTGTCATTTTTAAGATTGCATTCAAGTACTGCATTTCAGACTCTTTTGTTGACCATGATGGCTACTCTATTTCTTCTAAGGGATTCCTGCCCACAGTAGTAGATATAATGGTCATCTGAGTTAAACTCACCCATTCCAGTCCATTTTAGTTTGCTGATTCCTAGAATGTTGACATTCACTCTTGCCATCTCTTGTTTGACTACTTCCAATTTGCCTTGATTCATGGACCTAACATTCCAGATTCCTTTGCAATATTGCCCTTTACAACATCAGACCTTGCTTCTATCACCAGTCACATCCACAGCTAGGTATTGTTTTTGCTTTGGCTCCATGCCTTCATTTTTTCTGGAGTTATTTCTCCACTGATCTCCAGTAGTATGTTGGGCACCTACTGACCTGAGGAGTTCCTCTTTCAGTATCCTGTCATTTTGCCTCTTCATACTGTTCATGGGGTTCTCAAGGCAAGAATACTGAAGTGTTTTGCCATTCCCTTCTCCAGTGGACCACATTCTGTCAGACCTCTCCACCATGACCCGCCCGTCTTGAGTGGCCCCACATGGCATGGCTTAGTTTCATTGAGTTAGACAAGGCTGTGGTCCGTGTGATTAGATTGACTAGTTTTCTGTGATTATGGTTTCTGTGTCTGCCTTCTGATGCCTCTTGCAACACCTATCGTCTTACTTGGATTTCTCTTAATTTGGACATGGGTTATCTCCTTTGCTGGGCTGCTCCAGCAAAGCGCAGTCACTGCTCCTTACCTTGGACAAGGGGTATCTCCTCACAGCCGCCCCTCCTGACCTTGAATGTGGAGTAGCTCCTCTCGGCCCTCCTGCGCCCATGCAGCCACCCCTCCTTTGATGCAGAGTACACACATATGCAGAGTACATCATGCTAAATACTGGCTTGCTAAATTATAAGCTGTAATCAAGATTGCCAGGAGAAATGGCAACCATCCTAGATATACATATGATGGCACCCTAATGGCAGACAACAAAGAGGAATTAAAGAGCCTCTTGATGAGGGTGAAGGAAGAGGGTGAAAAAACTGTCTTAAAACTCAGCATTAAAAAGCTAAGATTATGACATCTGGTCGCATCACTTCATGGCAAGTAGAAGGGGTAAAAGTGGAAGCAGTGACAGATTTTCTCTTCTTGGGCTCCAAAATGACTGCAGATGGTGACTGCAACCATGAAATCAGAAGACGCTTGCTTCTTGGAAGGAAGGCTATGACAAATCTGTACTGTGCTTAGTCACTCAGAAGTGTCTGACTCTTTGTGATCCCATGGACTGTAGCCCAGCAGGCTCCTCTGTCCATGAGGACTCTCCAAGCAAGAATATTGGAGTGGGTTGCCTTTCCTTCCTCTAGAGGATCTTCCCAACCCAGGTCTCCCACATTGCAGGTGGATTCTTTACCATCTGAGCCACCAGGAAGCCCAAGAATACTGGAGTGAGTTGCCTGTCCCTTCTCCAGAAGACTTTCCCACCTGAGGAATCAAACCAGGTTCTCCTGCATTGCAGGCAGACTCTTTACCAGCTGAGTTACCAGAAGCCCCACGACAAACCTAGACAGCCTAAGACATCACTTTGCTGACAAAGGTCCATATAGTCAAAGCTATGGTTTTTCTAGTAGTCATGTATGGATGTGAGAATTGGACCATAAAAAAGGCTGAACATCAAAGAACTGATGCTTTCAAACTGTGATGGGAAAGACTCTTGAGAGTCCGTTGGAATGCAAGGAGATCAAACCAGTCAATCTTAAAGGAAATCAATCCTCAATACTCATTGGAAGGACTGATGCTGAAGCTGAAGCTCCACTACTTTGGCCACCTAATGTGAACACCAACTCACTGGAAAAGATCCTGATGCTGGGAAAGACTGAAGGCAAAAGGAGAAGAGGGTGGCAAAGCATGAGATATTTGTACACCGATTCAATGGACATGAACTTGGGCAAACTGCAGGAGATGGTGACGAACAGGGAAGTCTGGCTTGCTGCAGTCCATGGGGTCACAAAGAGTTGGATACAACTTTGTCACTGAACAACAACAACAATTTGACAGGGATTGCACTGAATCTGTTTATTGCCTTGGGTAGTATAGTCATTTTAACAATATTGGTTCTTCCAATCCAAGAACATGGTATAGCTTCCATCTGTTTGTGTCATTTTTTAATTTCTGTGATAATTTCAGAGCACAGATTTTTTTTGTCTCCTTAGGTATGTTTATTTCTATGTGTTTTATTCATTTTGATGCAATGGTAAAAGAGATTTTTTCCCCTTAATTTCTCTTTCTGATCTTTTGTTGATAGTGTATGGAAATGAAACAGATTCCTGTGCATTAATATTTTATCCTGCAACTTTATCAAATTCACTGATGAACTTTGATAGTTTCTGCTAGCATTTTAAGGATTTTTCTATGTATAGTGTCATGTCATCTGCAAACGGTTTTACTTCTTTTCCAACTTTGACTTCTTTTATTTCTGTTTCTTCTCTGAGTACCCTGACTAGGATTTCCAAAACTTTGTTCAATAAAATGGCAAGATTGGACATCCTTGTCTTGTCCCTGATCTTAGAAAAAATGTTGTCAGCTTTTCACCCTATGTATGATGTTGGCTGTAGATTAGTCATGTATGGCCTTTATTATATTGAGATATGTCCCCTCTATGCTCACTTTCTGAGGAGTTTTTAATCACAAAAGCTGAATTTGTCAAAAGCTTTTTCTGCATCTATTGGAATGATCATATTTTTTTATTCTTCAGTTTGTTAATGTGGTGTATTACATTGATTGATTTGTATATATTGAAGAATCTTTGCATCCTAGGGATAAATCACACCTGATCATGGTGCATGATCCTTTTAATGTATCGTTGGATGAGGTTTGCTAGTATTTTGTTAAGGATTTTTGTGTCTATGTTCATCAGTGATATTGACCTGTAGTTTTCCTTTTTTGTGGTTCTATGTCTGGTTTTGCTATTAGAGTGATTGTCACCTTATAGAATGAATTTGGGGGTGTTTCTTCCTCTGCAATTTTTGGGAAGAGTTTCAGAATAGGTGTTAAGTCTTCTCTAAATGTTTGATAGAATTCATTTGCAAACCCATCTAGTTCTAGACTTGTTTTAAACTACAGTTTCACTGTCAGTACTTTCTTCATATTTTCTGTTTTTTCCTAGTCAGACTTGAGAGGTTGTACCTTTTGAAGAATTTGTCCATTGTCCATTTAATACAATTATATAGTTGCATATAGTTGCTTGTAGTAGTCTTGTATGATCCTTTGTATTTCTGTGGTGTCCATTGTAACTTATTTATTTATTTATTCATTCATTCTTAACTTTGCTGATTTGCATTCTCTCCCTTTTTATTCTTGAGGAATCTGGCTAAAGATTTTCGTTATCTTTTAGTTTCATCTTTACTATTTTTTTAATTAGTATTTCATTTATTTTTGCTCTGTTCTTTAAATTTCTTTCCTTCTACTAACTTTGGGCTTTGTTTGTTCTTCTTTCTCTAGTTGCTTGAGGTGTAAAGTTTGATTGTTATAATTTTCTTATTTCCTGAGGTAAGATTATTTTACTATAAAATTCCCCTTTAGAACTGCTTTTGCCATGTCCCATGTTTTCCATGTCATTTGTCTCTAGTTACTTTTAAATTTTCTCTTTGATTTCTTCTGTGATACATTGGTTACGCTGATACACTAGTTAAACGTTGTTACAAAAAAGGATTGTTTAGTCACCATGTGTTCGTATTTTTTACAGTTTTTTCCCCCATAATTGATTTCTAGTTTCATAGTACTATGGTCAGGAAAGATGCTTGATATGCTTTCAATTTGCTTTATTTGCCAAGGTTTGATTTTTTATCCAAGATGTGATCTATCATGGAGAAAATTCCATGTGCCTTTGAGAAGAATGTGTATTCTGCTGCTTTTGTATGGAATGCTCTACAAATATCAGTTAAGTCCATCTGGTCTAATGTGTCATTTAAAGTCTGTGCTTACTTATTGATTTTCTGTTTGGATGAATTGTTCATTAATGAAAGTGAGGTGTTAAAAATCTCTCACTATTTTGTGTTATTTCTGATTTCCTCTTTTATGGGTATCAGCATTTACCTTATATATTTTGAGGTGTGTCTATGTTGGGTGCATACATATTTACAATCATTATATCTTCTTCTGGGATTGATCCTTTGATTATTAGGTAGTGCCTTCTTTGTCTCATAACAGTCTTTATAGTCTATTTTGTCTGATTTGAATATTGCTACTCTTTCTTTTGATTTCCACTTGCACAGAATATCTTTTTCTATTCCCCCCCCTGCACCCCATTCTTTTAATCCATGTGTGTCCCTAGATCTGAAGTGGGTTTCAACTGGACAGCATAAAGAGATGGGTCTTATTTTTGTATCCACTTTATAGCTTATAGTGAACAATGTTGGATTCGTGATCTCTGAAGAAGATTTAGCTTTGGAACTGGGGACCAGGCTTGATCACTCAAGAGCTTTTGTGTAGCAGAGATTTATTAAAGTGAAAAAGAGACAGAAAACTTCTGACATAGACATCAGAAGGGGGATGAAGAGTGCCCCCCTCGCTAGTCTTAGCAAGGGAGCTATACACTTTTTAAATTGGTTATTACAAAAAAATCAAAAGAATGTCTCAAGATTGTAAAAGTCTTATCAGACCCACTCCCACAAGTTTCAAGAAAACAAGATTAGCCAGAAGGTTCTTATTAAGAGAAACATATCCTCAAGCAAGATGCACTGTTATATTGACTAAGGAAAAACAATGTAGAAAAAAAAAAAGTCCCTTTCTCCTCGGGAGCCTCTGACCCCTTTCTCCTTCTCGAAGATTCTGGACCCCTTTCTCCTCCTCCAGAGCTGCAGACCACTTTCTCCTCCTCAGAGACCCTGGACTTCTTATCAACCTACCTAAGAATTGACCCTCTCACACTCAGTCAGTCTCTGCCTTTTGGTTGGAGCAATTAATACATTTACATTTAAGGTAATTATCAATATGTATATTTTTATTGCCACTTTGTTAATTTTTTTTTAATCTTCTTTCTTGTCTTACTCTTTTGATCTCTTCTCATGTGATTGATGATTCTTTTTAGTATTGTATTTGGATTTCTTTTTTTTTTTTGTGGATATATCTATGATAGATTTTTGGTTTGCACTTACCAAGAGGTTTAGATACAACACACACACACACACACACACACACACACACACACACACATGAGATTGTTTGAAGTTTCTAGTCTCTTCATTTCAAATGCACTTTCAATATTCTGCATCTGTACTCTCATTTTCTCATGATTGCTAGTTTTGATATCATATCTGTGTATGGATTATTTACTACCCGTGCTGTTTATTCACCTTTACTGGTGAGATTTCTCATTTTTAATATTTTTGTTTCTAGCTGTGGCTTTTTGTTTTCCTCTTAGAAAAGTTCTTCCAACATTTGTTGTGAAGCTGATTTGGTGATACTGAATTCTCTTAGCTTTTCTTGATCTGTAAATGTTTTTATTTCTCCATCAAAGTCTCTTCATTCAAATGCACTTTCAATATTCTGCATCTGTACTCTCATTTTCTCATGATTGCTAGTTTTGATATCATATCTGTGTATGGATTATTTACTACCCGTGCTGTTTATTCACCTTTACTGGTGAGATTTCTCATTTTTAATATTTTTGTTTCTAGCTGTGGCTTTTTGTTTTCCTCTTAGAAAAGTTCTTCCAACATTTGTTGTGAAGCTGATTTGGTGATACTGAATTCTCTTAGCTTTTCTTGATCTGTAAATGTTTTTATTTCTCCATCACAGTTGAATAAGAGCCTTTCTGAGTATTCTTGGTTATAGGTTTTTCCCTTTTATCTGTTTAAATATATTGTGCCACTCCCTTCTGGACTGCAGTCTCTGATGTAAAATCAACTGATAACTTTTTGGGAATTCCCTTGCATCTTATTTGTTGCTTTTCCTTTGTCACTTTTAATATTTTCTTTTTATCTTTTTTTTTTCAATTTGGTTGATGTGTGTCTTGACATGTTCCTCTTTGGAGGAGACTCTGCTCTTCATGGACTTGGGTGACTATTTCCTTTCCTGTGTTAGGAAAGTGTTCAGTTATTATCTCTTCAAATATTTTCTCAGGCCTTTTCTCTCTCTTCTCCTTCTGAGAACCATATAATGTGAATATTGGTGCATTTAATGTTGTCCCAGAGGTCTCATTTTGTCTAAATTTCTGGTGTTTGTGGTCTGTTGCACAAGCTGCAGGACTGTAGTACCTCTTGCTTCTGATTTCTGTCCCCTGGTGGGTGAGACTGGTCTAATAGCCTTGTGCATGTTTCTTGGTAGGTGCAGCTGCATCTTGCCCCTCTGGTTGGCAAGAGTATGTCAAGGGGTGTGTTAAGAGACAACTGTAGGCTCAAGAAGGCTTTGGGAAAGCTGTGTGCTGATCGGTGAGCCTTTGTTTCTGCTCTTCTATCTCATCCTCTCAGATCCTCTGTTCAGTTCAGTTGCTCAGTTGTGTCTGACTCTGCGACCCCATGAACCGCAGCACACCAGGCCTCCCTGTCCAACACCAATAGCCAGAGTCTACCCAAACCCATGTCCATTGAGTCAGTGATGCCATCCAACCATCTTATCCTCTGTTATCCCCTTTCTTCCTGCTCCTAGTTTTTCCTAGCATCAGGGTCTTTTCAAATGAGTCAGCTCTTCACATGAGGTGGCCAAAATATTGGAGTTTCAGTTTCAATATCAGTCCTTCCAATGAACACCCAGGGATGATTTCCTTTAAGATGGACTGGTTGGATCTCCTTGTTGTCCAAGGGACTCTCGAGAGTCTTCTCCAACACCACAATTCAAAAGCATCAGTTCATCAGCGCTCAGCTTTCTTTATAGTCCAACTCTCACATCCATACACGACTACTGGGAAAACTATAGCCTTGACTAGACGGACCTTTGTTGGCAAAGTAATGTCTCACATCCTCTGTTAGGCATTTTTAAAAGCCAGTGTTTATGATGGAAATTCAGAAGGAATCATATACAGTACATTTGAGTGAGTGGTTAAGAGCTCAAACTTGGAAAGTAGGCAGTCTAAGTTAAAGTCCTGGATCTGGCTCTTGGTAGCTATGGAATTATGAGCTGATTAAAAATAATTATAGTATTTTTTAAAAAGATATATAGAACTTCATATGAGTGAATCATATGTGGAATTTAAGCTAAAAAGACTCTAGAAAGTACCAATAAAATTTTAAAGCCATGTATTGAGACTAGATACAAATAGGAAAAAAGAATTCTGATAATTGCAGACGTTAGATGATGGGTAAAAGAGGGTCTCTTGCACATATTTGAAAAATTTGAAAATTTTCATGATAGAAAGTAAATTTCTAAAATTCTTGCTTTTACATATACACGTTTAATTTATGTCCATGAGATATTTCCTTTACACAAATATTTTCTTCCTTAAGCTTTGAATCTGAACATATGGCAATGGAACATGAATTTGGCTTCAAATAAAATCACCACTGAATTCCTGTCTTCTTCTCAGTTTTCAGTATGTGCATACCAGTTGCAACCTCTTCCTTTGAGGTAATAGACTATGACAGAACAGACTTTATGCAAGGTGTCACATGAGAAACATTTGCCTTCTCTAGGTACATATATTAACTTCCTCAGCAGCAAATGAACTTCTTCTGCAGGTAAACAGTGGTTATTAGTAAATCCTGCTATGTCAGTGTTGTAATCTTCAAAGTATAATAAAAAGGCTTTCTTTTGTTCCATCAGCCTTTTATACATGCAACAGCATAATATATCCTATTTCACTTGAACTTGAATGAGATAAGAACATGATAAGATAAGAATGAGATAAGAACGTGAAGATCTTGAATATCTGAGAAAAAATTAATATTCTGTTTATAATACCTCCTCACAGAAATAAAAATTCCCAAAAGGACTTTTTTTTCCTTCAAAGACTTTAAAATACAAAGGGAATTAAATACCTAATAGTGAAATATAGTTTTTAAACATTTTTTTGTTTAATGCTATGAATTCTACTACACCAAACAGTTCTAATAAAATTTTACAAAACTCATAACTATGATGACAAAAAACTAA